>JASPKZ010000325.1:0-70225 GCA_030220185.1 Diploptera punctata
GACTTACAGCTCCCTCTCAACAGATAACCTAAGGTATTTTCAATAAATAAAAAGTTTCTGCTTTTTTTTTTTAACATGTATGCCGAAGTGATTTTAAAATTTCATCTTACACATTTTGTGTTTCACGATACCAGGTTTCAAACAGAATCCCAGCTTCTAAGTCAAATCTCTGACTGATGAACTCTTTCCACCGCCAAAATCTTCTGAGCTGTCATCTGTGGCAAGTTTATAACTTTGGGATTAGATTTGTCGTTAGGAATATAAAAAATTACTAATCTCGTCTATATTCTTCTGATTATTCCTAATGAACAAAATTTAATCTTTATAAATTTGAATCACAGATGGCAGCTCAGAAGATGTTGGCAGCGAAAGAATTTCATCAGTCGGAGATTTGACTGAAGATGAACAGGATTCCATTTGAAATCTGGTATTGTGAAATTTGTGAGGTGAGATATTTAAATATTACTCTGACCATATGGTTTAAATGAATATTACCTCATAAAGTTTAACTTCATAATATTTTTTTATATTTGAAGAGAAAAATTTTCACCTAGACCGAGACTCGAACCCGGGACCCTTGGCTTTCCGGGCCAAGTGCTCTACCAACTGAGCTACCGAGGCGAGTTGCGATCTAGACGTAAATTTTTCTCTTACATACGTTGTTATTCCCTCGCGCCAAATGCTTGAAACCGTAGCTTCTATCTTTGCAAATGGCGGCTTCCTAGTTAAGAAAACATTAATTGGGAATTTAACACTACTTTATAAAGCCAGTAAGGCTTCTATTGACGATTTTATTATTAATTTAACACTTCTCACTGAAGGATAAATTATATTTGAAGAGAAAAATTTTCCCCTAGACCGAGACTCGAACCCTTCAGTGAGAAGTGTTAAATTAATAATAAAATCGTTACTTCATAATATTAATTTGAATTAGAATTCTCTTTTTTTTTTTATTGCAGAAGACAATAGCTTTAACTTAACCCTTATTGCTCAGTGTAAAATTGTTGTTAGGGGCAGTTTCAACTAAATGAGTATATTTATCTATTTTGATTGTTTAAAGTAGAGCTTTCCAATATTGAAATGAATATCGTAATAATCTATTTTACTACCATTCAGTGCTGTATAATGTCTAGATGAGATATAAGTTCATACTGCATCAGATAAAATTTATTTCTTGTACACATTAATGATTACATTTTCATAATTTGTCGCAATCTTTTTCCTCTCACACCATTACCGAAATTTTTCATATTCTGCTTCATATTTTTGTCATGACTTTGAAAGAATTAATAAATCAATAGTAGTATTAGCTGCAGATTCAATATTATCATTAATTTTTTTAAATGTTTATGTTGACTAATTACCACTTAAGAATTAAATTAATCGTGATTAATTCTTACCTCATACTTCTATATTTCTTTAAATACAGCACTGCAGTCACCATCGTCAGCTGTTTACCACTTAGTTACGGTAATAGTACCAACACAAAATTTATAAGAAGAAAAACTATGAAGTATTTTATCAAAGATATTTAAATTGGTTATGTATACTACATCTCATATTTTACGAAATATGAGGTGGTATTAAATAACTAATTCAATTTATTTGACTGATTTCATTGTTGAAATATTTCTTGTGTATGGCTCTTTAGATGTATCAATCAGCTAGAAAAGCAATACATGTAAGAGATCATTCAATTTTACATTAATAATACTCGATCACATTTAAATTAAATCTTTATTAAACGTAGCAGATAAAAAAGTTGTGCGACATACATGTCATATTGCAGCACCCAGTTGTGTCCTCGTCTGACAGTTTTCCATTCTCCTTATTATAATATTATGTTATAACTATTGTGAAATATTTTAACATTGTGGCACATTGTAATAGCAGCATTCAAATTTCATGGATGACAACTAGAATAGTGGTCTCATATTGGTGGAAATAGATTCGTAAGTCGTTGACTTGCAAGTTGAAAGACACACGCAGAATGATCAATGCGTCTAGACTTCAGTTCTGGAAGGCTCTTTGTGCATCTATCCTCGATGCCAGAAACTTCTATACTAGAAGAATCTTGACTGGATGCTGAGAAGTTTCCTTCCCCGGCAGATATAAACTGTTGCCGAGTTGAAAGTGAATTAGTTGTAAAGCAACAAAGATATATAAACTGAAAGAGAAGAAACTGTGGCAAGTTTAAAGCATTAGAGACTGAAAATAATTGTGTGATAGATAAAATTTAAAAGCAAGATTAATGATTGCACCAATTTGTGAATGAAATGTCACTAAAAGTTTTATAGAACCAAATAAAGTTATTTTGAAAGTTTATATGAATATCTGTGGGTTTATTATGAGGAAAAAAAAAAAGTGAGAACGACCCCCCCGGTAGCATGGGACAATACATATATGGCTGAAATGTAAAAAATGTTTGTGTATGTTAGAAATAGTGTTCCTGAATAAAATATCAAACAGAATTTGTAAAAAAATAAATTTAAATTAAAAAAATCCTTATTTTAAAATTGGCAAGAATATTTCATAATAAATATGCATTTTGAATGAATTATTTTTATTAAAACCAAAATTAAATTACTTATATGGTGATGAGTTTGGGCTGCATAGGGATTCTCAAGTCTCCACCTTATAAAGAAAAAGTGATTCATGAGTCAGGAATGACCAGTGGGAGCCTTTCAGATGCACCTATGGCATGTTGTGTTCTGTTTGAACATATTTTGGTATATCATGTGTACCATCATCAGCTTTTACAGACTGTTGAATTTCATGTTGTCGGCCCTGGAAGTCGGCTTCCACTCCATCTTTTGGCTGACCAAAGAACTTGCAAATCAAATTTTTTTCCCCAGGAATTTCAAAATTCATAATCTTGTTTTCTAACAAAAGCAGAGCATGTAGAAGAGCTAGTTCAAGTACCTTGGGGCATGAAACTTTCTCATGGAATTTGGGCTAGTTTGGGACTAGTGTTGCGAGCAGTTTGGATAGCTACAATAAATAGCAGCTCCTGGTTGAGGAAAGCAGCTACATGCTGATAACATGTCACTCCTATACTGACGTGATCATCATTCAATTCTCTAATTGCACATGTGGACGTGAGACCAGCTGTCTGCTTGTATGCAATGAGTCTTCTGTCATGCCAACAAGTTTTAATTCTTGAACTTTTATAGGAACAAATCACTGTGAGGTTTAATGTAATGTTTCATACCTCTCCTCATATTAATATTCTAAGTAGATCGCGATTTCGGGTTCATGGTGAACCCGTTCTCAATACCATTTTGCCAACTGATGTTATGTCGATCTTCTTCTTCTTCTTTGCCTCTGTTGGTGGACCGGTAAACCTCTGGATCAGGTCAGAATTCGCAGGAATTTCGAAGTTCATAAGTTTTCTTTTGTTTTTCTGAATGTGGATTTTTTTCTTATCCCCATTCAGAAAAACTTATGAACTTCGAAATTCCTGCGAATTCTGACCTGACCCAGAGGTTTATTGGTGCACCAACAGAGGCAAGAAGAAGAAGTGGTTCTTCCGATCGACATAACATCAGTTGGCAAAATGGTACTGAAGATGGGTTCATCGTGATCTACTTAGAAGATTAATATGAGGAGAGGTGTGAAACATTTTAATTTATCTTAAGTTTTAACTCTTTAGTTATGGTGTATTTCAAATGCTGAAATTAAATGTACTGCTTAATTTATGTTGACAAAGGAATATATCCTTAAAATTAAAAATGTTTAATTAAACCTCATAGTGATATTTCCTATAATAGTTGACAATATATTCTTGTTGCATTTGTTTATTTAGGCATGCACTCATGTTACAATTAGTATTCCATATTTAAAAAGCTTTTTGTCACTCACAAAGTTGTTTATCTGGTAAATAATTGAACTTCAATCTTAAATTAAACCTCATAGTGATTTTTTCCTATAAAAGTTCAATATTTCCTGGGCATAATTATAAGCCAACTCATAGAGCATCATGCATAAAATTGTAACTCATTTTGTTCAGTATGCGGTATTCAACAGAATTTTGTAAATTATTTATGTCCTTTTTAGCTTGACCAGCCTCATGGGCTAGTCATCAGTGTTTCTTGTTCATGAGGTCCTGGGTTCAATTCCCAGTCAAATCATAGGAATTTTTCCTTAAAGGGAATTATTCCTATGGTTGCACATGGTGTGGAATTTAGGTTAAGAACTCTCCTGGTGTTTCATTATCATTTATCACCCATCATATCATTGGGGCCCCAACTTCAGATATGGGTTACAATTATGCCAGTGTCAGGAGAGAATACCAGAAATGTCAAAGTGACAACCTGGGACATTGAATAAAAAGAAAAACAATACTGCAATAAGAATTACTGTACCAATATCCTGTATAAGTATTACATACTTGAATCTTATTTTAAAACATTCAAAGTAATCATGGTCATAGCTAAAGAAACATGAGAACATAAATCTCCAACAGAAATTATATGTTTGCAGACTGTGAATACGACGTTTATGTCTGTTATTTTAAATAAATAATTTGTTAATTTGTATGTCTCTTGAAATATGTTGTAAAATTCTGCTCTAATTTTGAGTATTTTTGGGTTAGACCTATATAAGAGAAAAATTTGCATTTAGATTGGAATTTCTCAGGTAACTCAGTGGTAGAGCATTGGCCTAGATCCTGCGTTCAAATCCCAGTCTGAGTATATAATTTTTCTCTTCAAATATAATTTATCCTTCAGTGAGAAGTGTTAAACTAATAATAAAAACATCAGTTACTTATTTTAGGAATTCTCACTATGAGGTATATTGATTAAGGTAGAATTTTTTATCACTCACCTCATATTGTTGTTCTTATTTGACTATAAACTAGTTTCAGAACATAGTTTCTGTTGCATCCTCAGTATAGTCACGACCGTTGTTCTGTCGTCTTGAAGAGCTGTCCTTCGCTCCTTCCATTGGCTGACTGAAAAACCTCGAAACCAGATCATTCTCACCGGGAATTTCAAAGTTCATCAATTTATGTTTACTAGTTTATAGTCAAATAAGAAGAACAATATGAGGTGAGTGATAAAAAATTCTACCTTAATTAAAAAACATCAATACTCACAAAACTTTGTTAATAAATCATCTTTAACTCAATTATGCCTGTAATTATGTGTCATTGTCAATTGAATGCTCACTTTTATAATGCTCGAAAATGGCAATAATATTATCTCATTATGGGAAGTAAAATTATAAGGTTTTGAAGTTAATAAAACATGAGTTGCATCTCGCCTCGTGTTCTTCAAGCATGGTACCGCAGTTTCAAGAGGAATCCCTCTCTTCTTCAGCCATCTTACGACTGTAGAATTTCGGTCTACAACTTTATCTTCAAAATTGCCATCTGCTGTTGATTTGATGAACTTTGAGATCAAATTTTGCTCACTAGGAATTAAAAAAATCATGGATCTAAATTTGTTTTTCTGAATGTATATCTGTTAAATCCAAGGGTTTTGCCAAATGTTTTAAAAGTTTAGCCTCTTCTTCAATTTTATGACACTATGAGCTGCTAAAGCTGATTTTTCAATTTTACCACATTTCATATTTCCAAAGTGTTCTTGTGCAGGAGTGTCTAAATTCCTTTTTGTTTTTCTTATATATTCTTCATTGTGGTCTATACAACTAATTTGATAAATTCCAGATTTTTTTACTATCTGGGGTATTAACTTTCTTATTAATTACTATTAGTAGATTACCCAGGTTAAATTTATTTTCCAGTGCTAACGCGATATTGAATTAAATTTTTTTTATATTGTCCATAAATACTGCCCTTAGACTTGAATTACTGCATATAAATGCACACAGTATGTTTGAACATTAGTATTCAACAAGGAGAAAATAGCAATCTAGTGATACAAGTGTTTGATGTCTGAACAACTTGCGAGTTCCAGTGTAGTAAGTAGAATATTGCAGGCCTCAATACAAAAAAAGAAGCAACTGACACAATCGTATTAAACTAAGCAGTCAGAACTTTGTTAATTAGAATTGAAAATATATAGCAATAGCACAATGTAGTGGAACTATGTGTTGTCAGCAAATAGCTGGTTAACTAAGAAGATAGATAGGAAATATATATATATATATATATATATATATATTCAAAATGTTTTTTTTTAATTTGTTATATGCTCAATGAAAATTATTAAAATACTTTTGCCATAACATCCTCAATTTATTATAATTTTCATCTCACTACAGAGAAAACAGATAATTTTGGCCAATTATGTTTCCTTATATGTAGCTTATGCTTTTTTGGTTTTTTAGTTTTGGCCAGCAGCAAGAGGTTTTCTATATTTATTCAATCAATATAAAAAAGTAAAGTGATCCCACGACAGACCCGGAGGCCCTTGGGGTAGTAGGAGGTTAAGGCTCCCACTTTTTCTAGACAATCGGCACTTTATGTCAGCCCTGCGTGACGGCCGCCTTTACCCCCAGAACAAGCGTCTGGTACTCATTTCCGTTAGAGGCTGAGTCGACCCCAGGGCCATAGTGCCGCCAGAGGGTTTGGGTCAGTTTAAAAATCCTGACCCCAACGGGACTTGAACCCTCGACCCTCCGGCTTGTAGCTCAGTGCCTTAACCACTAAGCTACGGCGTGCCCCCAATCAATATAATGCTCTCTTGAATAAGATGAACCCCATAATAAAGGAACTATTTAAAAAAATGATACTATAATCAATTAAATAATTAATTCTATTCTTTTAAAATTACCAATATTACTAATTAATTGTGATAGGAAGTAAAATTATGAGGTTCTTCTTAATAAATAAGTTGAATCTAGTCATCTTACCTTATAAATTCTTGATATTTCATTTGACATGTTTCCATACCATCATCAGTTTGTCCAGACTGTTGATTTTTATGTCGTCTGCCCTGGATGTTGACTCCCACTCCATCTTCTGGTTGACCGAAGAACTTGTGAATAAAAATAAGATTATGAATTTTGAAATTCCCAGGGAAAAGATTTAATTCACAAGTTCTTCGGATCACCATCGTAATAATACAAACACAAAAGAACTATGAGTGATGAAAGAACTGAAATGTGTTGGGGTAATTCACCAGTCATGAAGTTTTCACGCTTCACTCCCATAACATAGGACTGGTCAAGCCATTATTTGATAAAGATGAGTACGAGTTGATTTTTGCACTAATGAAAGAGACGAGAGATGAAAGCAGAGTAACAGCTTGTGAGAAGAGGTTTATGCGCCGAACAGCTGGCTACACCAAATGGGATCAAAAGAAAAATGTAGAAATCCTTCAAGAACTTAATGTGTCACCAATACTGGACTACATCTCCAGATATCAGCTAAACTGGAAGGAACCTGTCTCAAGAATGGCTAGATCCAGGATCCCCAAGGCAATAATGAACTACTGTCCAAATGGGAAACGGTCACTTGGTCGACCTATGAAAAGATGGCACGAAAACTGCTTTCTCAGGCCGTAACAGTTCTTCTAGGACTAATTAATACCTGGCAGGATGATGATGATGATAATGACTATTCTCGCCTCTCTCTCTCTCTCTCTCTCTCTCTCTCTCCCCCCTTGACTTCTATGTATATTCATTTGTTCATATGATGGATCACTATCATGATACCTAAAGATGCTTATCAAGATCTTGGAAGAGAAAAACTAGAATGTAAACAGCTATGAGAGATTGAGATATTTATATCCCCACTTTCTTTAAAAATAGAACATGGTCTAATTTAAAAGCCTATTCTGAGGGGAAAAACATCTTGCACGCTGACAAATATGGTATTTATTATAATTGGACAGTACTGTTTAAAATGATTAATTGTTAATTTCTATGAAGACATAATTTGTTAAAAAGGCAATAAAAATTAAGTAAATAAATTACTCTGGTACCATATATTATTATCTATATGGCAGTTATTCAACAATTCAATACACATGTGGTCGACTTTATTTCTTGTTATCCAATATTCCCCATTTTATGGTACTAAAATCAGATAGTGATAAGGATATCACTGGAATAACCTGTTTTATGATCAGATATATTTAACCTTACATGATTTTTTATATTATGGTACTTTTTGGAAATCATTGCATTTTGTAAGATGTTGAAGGAAACATGCATTAAGCCTTTTATAAAAAAGGCAGCCTGTCATCCATATCATGCTCTAGATGTTAAATTAATGTACAGATTTGCTTCAGAATTTCTCTTTGTAACAGCACAAAAACCTCCAATTTTATTAATTTTTCTGAAGAAGGAAAACTCTATTTTCTTCATATTTCTTTCATATATATTTTTTCTTCTTCTTCTTCTTCCTTCCAAGTATTAGGCCAAGGCCTGTTACGATCCTATAGAAAATTTTTCCTCCAGCATCCAGGATATTCTCATATAAGACTTGAAAGCATAATAATAGTCCCTTCAATTGGTTGCTGGCCAAAGGAAGGCAAGACCAGTGATGGGGCCGCCATCTTACAGCCTCTGGTCAGGCTTTTCTGGAGAAGAAAAGAAAATAAAGGAAAGAAGAAATGGAAGAAAGGAAAGACTCCCTAGTCCTCGGATGCCCTAATAACATTGGGGTCGAAAAAACAAGAGTTAACCAAGAGAGGCTAGATAGTAAAGTTAAAAGAGTGCAAAACACAAGTAAGTGGAAGAAATGTTCTGCACAGCCCGGGCACCCTGCGGTCGCCATCCACACATCCCCTAGATGAGGACCCCTGAGGGGTTGTAATTTTCTATTTTTTGTAATATTAGGTAAACAAGGAACCAAATAAGCTGCAGCCTTATTGCAACTTATACACAATATGGATTCTTCTAAAGTAGCGGTACTCATTACGCGGCCCGCGGGCCACATGCAGCCCTTGAAGATATTTATTAAGGCTCTTAGAATAATTTTACCTACATTACATTACATTTAAATTCTAAGTATAAAATAATAATAACTTTATTGAAATTCTACAAAACTTTGGATATCCCTGTGTCAACAAATATTGTTTCTTATATTTGGCTCTCTTGTAATTTCTAGTGAGTACCACTGTTCTAAAGCAAAATAAGCATAAGTATGCAATGGATTTGTGTCATCAGCGACTGCTGGATACACATAATAAAGAATGAATAAATCCAAAGTCAATTAAACCAAGGGGCATTTAATCGATGTTTACTGTATATTGTATTGAATTAATTTACCTCACAGTATCGTTCTGTTAATTTTTATTAAATGTGTCTTGTAAGTTAGAATTTTTTTTCTTGCCCACTATGTATAAATTTTAATAATGTGTTAGTAATCTTATTATAATTGTTAGTATAAACTATTTCTAATAATGTGTAATTAATTTCCTTACGATGTGACAGTTGTTCAACATTTCTCTTACATGGTTTGACGGCAGGCACTCCATCATCGAACTGTGTTTTGACAGCTCCTTTAAACTTGTGCCTTTCTTCTCTTTCTTCTTGAATTAATTTTAATTCTTCCTTGAATAGTTCTAAATTGCTTTTTTTCTTTTCTCTGTCACGTTTTTTTCCTGGACGTTCTGGTTTCCGATCACCAAGTAATCTGGCATATGCTTGAGCACGCTCAGCTGTAGTTAATTTGTCCGCCAACTCTGAGAGGCGGGATTGAGGTTTATATAATTTCCCCTTTTCCCTTGTATCTTCCTGTCTACGTCCTGCATCATATGTGCCAGCCTTTACCCAAACCTTTGCAGTTTTACTGGGTGTCTCTTGAAATGTGGCCACAAATTCCTCAAAGGCTTGAGCAGCTGCTTCCTCTTGTTCTTTCTTCCTCTGCTCTTCTATTTCTTTCTTAGACATCTGTCGCTTTCCCATTGTTCCAATGGAAAAAGCTTTCAATTTTTGCTCTGCTATTTGTTTCATTAACGCCTTATCTGCCATTCTGATTATTTTTTAAGTTTTTATCTACAGATTCACTGGTTAAAACCCAATAATGATAAATTTAAAGTATTACGCATTCAACGGCAAAGAAAACTCATCTCAATTCACGAAAGTTTTGTGCTCTAAAATAACTAAGAAATTCTTACTTTTCATATAATATGTATTCTAAATTTATGAAGAACTGATTAAAAATACTTCAATATATATATTTAAATAGATGAACGGACAAGCAAATGGAGAAGACTACTTAACAGTGAGCTACATGACCTTTATAGGAAACGAGATCTAATAAGAACAGTTAAAGCTCATAGACTGCAATAGGTAGAACATGTGGCACAAATGGGGAATGAAAGAATGGCATGGAAACTTCTTGTAGAAAAACCAGAGGGAAAATGTCCAGTTGGTAGACCAAGAATGAGGTGGGAGAATAGCATTAACCATGATTTGAAGGAAATAGATTATACAGGGGGTGATTAGAAAACACTAGCTCAGGATAGGAAAGTATGGAGAGCTTATATTTGTGCGGCCATGAACCTACATGTTCAATAGTGCCAGTGAGTTAGTTATAAAAATTTTAATTCAAATTTCTCTATAAATCATTGCAATAATTCTTAAGGGATTATATTTCGTGTTGAATTGTTTACTAGCACTTGAAACAATTATTAATATATATTGCCAGCAACCTTAAATATAAAATGGCCGTGCTAGTATTTACTTATTTATTGCTTTCTCAGTTCTGAAATACAAGTTATAGTTACTGATTGCATCCCAGATTATTCATTTTGAATGATTATATATATAATATAGTGTTTATTTCCTGCAGTTTTTCTTTGATCTTCTTTTTTAAAAACAAAATTAAGTTTTTGTATCTTAGTACTTAATATTTTTATTTCTTGTTAGTAATTTTATTTAGTGATGACTAAATATATGGTGGGGGACACACTATAGCGTAGATAGTTAAGGCAATATGCTACAAACCGGAAGGTTGAGGGTTCAAGTCCTGGTGGGGTCAGGATTTTTAAACTAAACCAAACATTCTGGTGGCACAATGGCCCTGGGGTCGACTTAGTCTCTAACAGAAATGAGTACCTGGTGCTTGTTCTGGGGGTAAAGGCGACCGTCAATCCAGCTGACATCAAGTGCTGATTGTCTAGAATAAGTGGGAGCCTTAACCACCAAGGGCCTCCTATGGCCTGTAGTGGGATCACTTTACCTTTTACCTTTAAATACATGGTGATTGTAATATTAAACTGGATAAAATAAATCATCTAACTTATGCAATGTACATAGTATCTTGAAACCAGTGTTTTATTATCATCCACAAAGGTAAATAACTCTAAGCTGTCCATTGGGCAGTAAGATTATAACAAGAAAATGAAGGCCTAATATTTAATGGGTAGAAGAAGAAATTATAATATTAAAGGATTGATTTTTAATATTTCAATCAATAGTTTTTGTTCAGATTTTTAAACTGATGAATTGAAAATAGCAGTTGGAAAATGTGCACTCATAACATTAATTTAACTTGATAAGAAATAACATTCATTTTGGTATATTTACTTAATATAACTCATGTTCGATAATCGTCTATAGAATCAATAATAAATTTGCCAGTTGAAGTGAGGATGAGGAAGAGGGAAATTACCATCAAAATATCCATGAAGTGAAGTTGAATGTTAATTATTATCAAGAATTAAAGATTTTCTTATAGTTTTATCTAACTGAAGTTAACTGTTTTATGCATCTTTCTATGGATTGAATCTAATGGTAAGAGAGCTTATCAAGATTTCTTTCCTCCGATAGAACATTTGTGTCTTCCAGGCCTGGTCTAAAGCTAAGTTTATCAGTAGTATTTTTATACAATTGAGTATCTCTGAAACTTTAAAACCTAATAAAAATGTGTATTTTCAAATAAAATATATATAAATATTGATGTGTTGATAGAGTTTATCTTATTCAAAACTTATGTAACTTGTGCGCACTTATTCTATTTTATAAAATTATAGAATATTCACCTGAAAGGTCCGTCTCCTCAACTTAATTATCATTTAACTGTAGCGCTTTCGGGACTTGTCCCATCATCGGCAGGATTCAAAACTGGTGTTTCACTGTAGATCTGGTAGAGGGGGTTACATGTATTGGGTTCGTTTTCGTTTATCAGGCTGTCGTTGTGAGCTGCTTTCATGATTTCCATCTCTTCGAGTACGTTTATCTTCGCTGGATTATTTTCTCTGTGCATTACTGTTAGGGTGTTTTCAATATTTAAACATGCGATGTCCTTCATGGATAACGTGTTTTGCATAGCTTGATTTACCTTCTGCGTGAATGAAGTCTCGAAAATGTTCTTTGAATCTGATGTTAAAACTCCTGTTTGTCCTTCCTATATAAAATTTGTTGCAGTCCTTACATGTCAGTTTATAAACTCCTTTGCTGTTGAAAATGTTATTTTCTTCAATGTTATTGTTTATTATGTTGTTTAATTTGTTATTGGTTCTGTATGCTATTTTTACGTTTTTATCGGCTTTCTTTAGTGCATTGGCTAATTTTGTCGTTTCTTTTCCTGTGTATGTAAGTGTTATCCATGTTTTCTTGTTGTTGTCAGATTCTTTTTCTAGTTGAGTTATGTTGGTTATGTTGTTCTTCCTTTTTTGTTTTTTTACGAGCTTATCTATGAATTCTTCATTATAACCATTGGTTTTTGCCATATACTTAATGTAGTTGAGTTCTTGGATATAATTGTCTTTGCTTAGTGGGAGTTTCAACATTCTACTGACTAAGCTATTAAATGTACTAATTTTCTGTTGAAAAGGGTGTGTAGAATTTTTGTTTATGGCCAGAGCATTGTTTGTGGGTTTCCGGTAGATCCCGATTTCTAGTTTATTGTTGTGTAGATTTTTGGTTATAGACAAATCTAAGTAGTTTATGCTGTTGTTAACTTCAGCATAAACTAAGTTAACAACAGCATAAACTACTTAGATTTGTCTATAACCAAAAATCTACACAACAATAAACTAGAAATCGGGATCTACCGGAAACCCACAAACAATGCTCTGGCCATAAACAAAAATTCTACACACCCTTTTCAACAGAAAATTAGTACATTTAATAGCTTAGTCAGTAGAATGTTGAAACTCCCACTAAGCAAAGACAATTATATCCAAGAACTCAACTACATTAAGTATATGGCAAAAACCAATGGTTATAATGAAGAATTCATAGATAAGCTCGTAAAAAAAACAAAAAAGGAAGAACAACATAACCAACATAACTCAACTAGAAAAAGAATCTGACAACAACAAGAAAACATGGATAACACTTACATACACAGGAAAAGAAACGACAAAATTAGCCAATGCACTAAAGAAAGCCGATAAAAACGTAAAAATAGCATACAGAACCAATAACAAATTAAACAACATAATAAACAATAACATTGAAGAAAATAACATTTTCAACAGCAAAGGAGTTTATAAACTGACATGTAAGGACTGCAACAAATTTTATATAGGAAGGACAAACAGGAGTTTTAACATCAGATTCAAAGAACATTTTCGAGACTTCATTCACGCAGAAGGTAAATCAAGCTATGCAAAACACGTTATCCATGAAGGACATCGCATGTTAAATATTGAAAACACCCTAACAGTAATGCACAGAGAAAATAATCCAGCAAAGATAAACGTACTCGAAGAGATGGAAATCATGAAAGCAGCTCACAACGACAGCCTGATAAACGAAAACGAACCCAATACATGTAACCCCCTCTACCAGATCTACAGTGAAACACCAGTTTTGAATCCTGCCGATGATGGGACAAGTCCCGAAAGCGCTACAGTTAAATGATAATTAAGTTGAGGAGACGGACCTTTCAGGTGAATATTCTATAATTTTATATTAATTTTGAATAAACCTCAACGGAACACATCATGAATCTTATAAAACTTATTCTATTATTTATCTGATTTAATTATCAATTTTTCTCCTATTAGAGGAGCATAGGGCATCTATAAAGAGTCTCCTATGGATTCTATTCTATGCTGTCTTCTTTCCAGTTTATTCCTATCCTTGTATTTTTGTTTTGTACAATTCTTTTCTAGGTTTTTTATTTTTATTTTATTCCTCTTCCTCTTTGACCTGAGGATTCCATTCCAATCCTACTTTCTCAATGGCTTCATTATCTTACTATAAGTTTTGTCCTATCCAGTTTCATTTATGTCTTTTTATTTCTATTTTAATTTTTTGTGTGTGTGTGTTTCCCCCCCCCCCATAGTCTTTTATTTGATATTATTTGTGGATGTTTAGTTTCTAATATTTTTCTTAAGGATTTGTTCCATAAATACTTGTATATATTTTCTGTGATTTGACTTGTTTTTCAATGCATTTATGTATAATATTATCGCCTTTACAAAATTTCTTATATTTAATTCTTTTAGGTGAATCCAGATTCTTCGAAAATGAAATAGTATAACTATTTCTTGTTAATAGTATGATTTATTTCTTTAAGTTTTTTGACATTATGGAAATTATATATTTTCTTTTAGTTTCCATTGCACTAACAAGACAACTGTCAATGTTATATATTGAAAGTGGCCTTGAAATGTGTATGACCTGCATTCTGTTTTTATCCAAGAGACAAAAAATTAATTGTAGTTTTAATTGTAAGTAACTGAAATTGAGATATAAGTTTTTCGGGAGAAAAAATTAAATTTAAACGTTGCACTTTTGCAGCCCTTGCTGCAGGTAGGAATGAAAGTGGGGATAACAACACATAGCATTGTCCAAGTGCTACTGTCGAGCTGCCATACTACAAAATATTCCAGTCTTAATCTCAGGAACTTGTAGCTGTTTTTTGGTACTTTGGATTCTAAACAAAGTATGAAGGTAGGTTTTGATATGATAACATTGATAGTTCCCTTGTAAAAAGTTTTCAATTTGAGGCTTTAGGATACTAAAGATACATGTAAAGTAATCAAATAATAAAAAATGTAATGTATATTTAAATTAGCAGCAAGTTATTCATATTAACTGGAACCCAGCACCTGTACTTTCTCACTGAAATAAATATTTCACCAATTTAAATAAGCATTTTATATTTTGATAATATTTATAATCATCACTTCTTTCATTGTATCATTATTGCACCATTTCCTTAAATTAAGAAAAAAAAATTGAGAAGTGAATCAGTTGTAGGATTTGTGTAATTATATGATGAACACATCTGTTAATTAACTGAACATATTAATGTATCACATAAAATCCATAAATTTTAAAAAGGAATTAATCAATTAATAAATAACTTTGTAGAATTTTCAAAATATATTAGAGTTATATTGAGTTAAGATTCTGAAAGTTTACAGTTAAAATAATTTCCTACATTAAGTTCAAAATTAACACTCACAATAAAAGTAACTCTTTTCTTTAGAATCAACACTGCAGTAAAATAGATCATTCTTAATTTGACTATGTCCATATTTGAAAATATTAAAAATCTTTTTGGTTATAATAAAACTCTAATTGTGACAGGCCTAGAAAGCCCTTGGCTACTGGCCTCACATCCTTACTTACTTACTCACTGGCACTATCGAACCCGAAGGTTCATGGCCGCGCGGACATAAGCTCTCCATACATCCCTATCCAGAGCCAATGCTTTCCAATCATTCCCTGTATAATCTGCTTCCCTCAAATCATAGTTAATATTATTCTCCCACCTCATTCTTGGCCTACCAACTGGGCGTTTTCCCTCTGGCTTTCCTACAAGAAGCTTCCATGCACGTCTTTCATTCCCCATACGCGCAACATGTCCTGCCCATCGCAGTCTACGAGACTTAACTGTTCTTATTATATCTGGCTTCCTATAAAGACCATGTAGTTCATTGTTATGTAGTCTTCTCCATTCACCTGTCTGTTCATCTCTCTTTGGTCCAAAAATTTTCCTAAGAACTTTATTCTCAAATACTCGTAATCTCCTTTCTTCCCTTAAAGTAAGAGTCCATGTTTCGCACCCATATAATATAACTGGTAGAATAATAGTTTTATATATTTTCAGCTTAACGTTTTTTGAAAGGAGTTGGGACATCAAAAGTCTCTGCAATGCATAATAGCATTATTATTATTATTACTATTATTACTAATTTTATTTTTAGTATCATTACCATTATTATTATTATTATTACTACTACTATTACTATTATTATTATTACTATTATCCCTCTATTATATTTTGTAATCTTTTTTTATAATTCTACACATCAAATTCGCCACGTAAATTTGTTTTAGAAGTTGGAAATGTCTGAGACATATGATTTTTGTCTATAAACACAAGATCCACGTCGGTTTTGAAAGAAAGGTTAGTTATGAGACCACACAGTGGGACACTTTACAGATATTTCTTTTCGGCAAAATAGGGCATTCACTAGTTCGAACAAAGAGCGTAGCTGAAGAGAAAAAAAAATACAAAGAGTATCTTCTTTCCCTAATAAGCAGCTAACTCACTCCACATGCCTGTCGTAAATTATGTCATAACATCAAGGGGAGATTTTTCTACCACAGCAACAAAAAATAAGTTTTCCAGAACGTTTAACGAACTCCGTATAGGCCTTGAAAATCATAGATGTATCAACGTGTGATGTATGGCAATCTGCATTTGGATATTTAAAAGTCCAGGCGTATCAATACGTCCTTCTGCATCTGGGAAAGGAACGCCATGTTTAAATGTCCACGCTGATGGGTTAAATTGCATTAGGTAGCTTTTAGGTTTGTTAGATAGCATGTGTAATGTTGGCTGCATAGAGTAAACTGCTTTGTGTTTGTTGTCACATGCATGTAGTGTCTGCCTGGGACTTTGAAAAAATTCTCACTACGCTTAATGGAAAGATTATCGAAATGCTATTCTCCCACCCCTTCTTGGTCTACCGACTGGGCGGTTTCTCTCTGGTTTTCCTATAAGAAGCTTCCATGCACATCATTCATTCCTCATGTCTTGCCAATCGCAGTCTATGAGACTTAACTGTTTATATTATATCTGACTTCCTGTAGTTCATTGTTATGAAGGCATGGTCTTCTCCATTCACCTGTCTGTTCACCTCTCTTTGGTCAAAAAGTTTTCCAAAGAACTTAATACTCAAATGCTCGTAATCCTCTTTCCCCCCTTAAAGTAAGAGTCCATGTATCACGTCCATATAAAATAACTTATAGAATAACAGTCTTAGATATTTTCAGTTTAATGTTTTTTGAAAGGAGTTGGTGCAACAATAAATAGAGAAGATTGGCTGAAACTTTAAACATATTTTTCTAGAAACGTAGATAATGTTGCATAGCCTGTTGATGCATATTGTTGTCCAATTGAGAATATTTAATTAGGCTTAAGGTGATCAGAATTTAATACGAAGAGAAACACAAACCAGAGCTCAAAGTGTTGATAAATGGATTATTACTAACATGTCATTGTATCGTTCAAATTAAATTAACCAAATTCTTAAATTAGTAAAAAGTTGCACAAATTGTTTTGTGGAATATCCTCAAATGTTTTTGTGAACTAGTTAAAAAGGTTGTATAAAATTCTGGCTGTTGTACACTTCAGGTCGCAAAAATTTTTCAATTTAATATCTTATTCCACTGATGCACTAAACACTTTTAAGCACGTTTAAAACATTTTGCAACACTTTTAAACACATTTTAAACATCTTCCAATGTTGCAATAATCTTTTTTTTATATTTATATATTTACGTAAAACATGGTCGTGCTACATTGCTTACTGCTATTTTCCCACCTCTTCCTATGTTGTTCCAGTGTTGCCACCATCAACAACCCAAAATACTCCAGATGTTGCCAACCATTTCCACGTTCCCTGGATTTTACATACGTTAGAGTAATTGATTTGTGTTACAGTAATTGATTTAGGTTTGGTTAGCTTTTAGGTTCCTTGCTTTTTAAATGTGATTTGATACGTAAAATAAATTACCTCTTCATATCTGTTATTCTATGAAAAATTCAAAATATCGGACGGTTACCACGTAAAATCATATTTCCACTAGTTCATTTCATGTTAATTATACATTTTTAGACAAGTTCTGGGAATTTTGTGTCAATGTTGGTCATACTGATTTCTCATATATATACCGCCAACTGCTGGAGGTTGCATTTATCTACCTGGGATAATGGAGCACTAGCGCATGCGCACTGCGATTCTATAGAACTTAGAAAAATTTTCTTGCGACCCGAAGTGTAGCATATCCGATTTTATTATCCTGACTCTGTCAGTATCACCATCTAAGTCATGGTTATATCTACTGCGCCATTTGCCATTTTGATTTTTTCATCCATGTATTTTGCTTAGAATCTTTCTTTCAAATACGTTTAATTTATTTTTATCACTTTTATCTGTTAGGGAGTAGGGATAGTTTTACATGCACCATGTTGTGATGTTCTCCACATCGGTTACGAACCCACTGAAAACTCAATCTTTGAATTTTTGTTGTTTAGATTTCTTTTTGAGACAACTATTCATTTAAGAATTAATATGTTAAATATATGAAGGTAGAATAATATATATTGTTGCTATTTTGTGTTATTTGAGCAGTATGGCGGAACATGTGACGTCTACTTCTGAAGACCTGCCGCAGGAATCAGCTCAGACGATGTCATACTCAGGTCAAGGTGTGGTGGGAAGCCCCACATCTCTCGCTGAGAACCTCGACACTGCAATCTCCTCTACTGTGGATCCTCCTCCTCCTCACAACACCGAGTACAGAAATGGTAAGTACTTCTATACTCCTTGGTGTGACCTTGTGTCTACTGAACTTCAGGAGGCAATATATATGTTCAGGACGTTAAAATTCTAACAATTGCTTTATTTCGAAAGGGAGTATGTACAACACTAAATACCTGTTTAAAATAGAAAATAAATTCTGTTCACCTCATCTCATATCCCCTCTTCTAATTAGCACGGGAAACTTTCCTTGTGGAATATCTACGCACAAAGTTCCTGCTACCAGTCACTACATTGAAGGAAATAAGACAAAAGAACAGAAAATAAATACTGAACAGATGCAATGATCATTCCACTCCTCAATTTCACAATTTTATGTTTTTCTAACAATTCCGTTGTTGTTACCCCTAGAGCATTAGCTACATGCATATTTGTAAAATGTTCTTTTGTATGAGTTTCTAAATTGCTATTAGTTTTCTGTATATATATGTACATAGTTTCTTGCAGTCATTACACTAATTTAGTAAATTCCAGATTTCTTACCAATTGCGATTATTTATTTTCTGCAGTGGTTATGCTCCTTGCCTCTAGTTCCAAGGGTCGTAGGTTCATACCTGAACGGGGTCGATAGACTTTTTTTAGAACAGAAAAACCTAAGGAGCAAGTCCTACGGTAAAAACTTTAAGCCATCGTCCCACTCATAAAAGATCCTTAACCTTTATAAGACTTGTGGGACATATTTGTCCATAAAATGTAAAGCCTTAAAGGACTTAGTGGACATATTTGTCCATTGATAACATTATTTCTTTGTAAACGTATAAAAAATCAGAAAATGTTGCAAGGAAGTTATTTGTGGCTCTAACCTATTGTTTTACATCAAGTATTCATAAAAAATAAAATAATAAAACATGTTGTATCTTTTCCACCCCTAATTTTGTATTTAAATTATAATGAGTTAACATGGTAAATATCTTGTTAGTATTTATTTTTAAAAAATATCTGATATGCTACTTACATTATTTTGATAATCCAGGTCACTCGTTTAGAACTGTCTTTTTGTATGATAGTCCTTGAAGTACCCTGATATACACAACCCAATGTTAATCTTTTTAATCCTGTTTGCATATTGTGTTAAACGCTAGATAGCTTAATGGATAAAGCACTGGTCCCGAAAAACAGACGAAGCCTTTCTTAGGGTCCCTGAATTTGTGAAAAATTTTTTTTTGGGGGCGAGATGGCGGTCCCCAGTTTGAACCCTGCTCTGGTTCGTGTTCTCCTTCACTCACGTCATCTAAATTGTCTAATTCACTACACGTATCATAGGCGTCAGAGTCACTATCAGCGTATAATTCTTTCACAATTTCTTCTTCTGTAACTAATATACGTGAAGCCATTTTTTATATTTTAAAAAACGAACCACAGTCTACAGTTACTAATTCAAGACTGAATGCTAGTTGGTTAGTACAAACTTGCTAAGGGGTTTGACTGCAACAGAAAAAAAAAATTTGTTGATACCTCTGTCGTCAACAAGACTGGGTACCCGTGTTTATGGTTTGAAAGCAGATTTTTCAAGGCACACGTGTTCACACTATGTCATAAAATTCCCCTTGCAAGAGTACAGTCACCTTCAAATCATAAACTGAACCCGTTATAAAGTCAAAGCAAAAAATATAGACCTCGCAAAATAAATTTTAACTTCTATCTATCTATCTTCGGGTTTTTACAGCTGCTGCCGTCTTCCCGTGCCAAACCTCCAAAGCCTGCGGTCTTGGGGCATCTTCGATGCTTAGCCCTCTAGCTTGCATTACTGTCTTCATGTTTTCCTTCCATGTTAACCTTGGTCTTCCTCTTTTCTTCTTTCTGTTAGGATGCCATTCATATAGTTGCTTCGGCCATCGCTCATCTTCCATTCTTAAAACATGTCCTAACCACTTTAATTCCTTTTCCTCAATTCTTTCAATTATGCTTTCTTCTGCTTCCATTTTGTTTCTAATTTCCTTATTTGTGACACGTTCTAATTTAGACTTTCTGGCACTTCTTCGTAAATAATCCATTTCTAGAGCTATTAGTCTATTCTTGTAGTACTTATTGATTGTCCATACCTCACTTCCGTACATTGCAACAGATTCCACCAATGTTTTACCAATAAATTTTAACTTTTAGTAATAAAATTCTCTATTGTATGTAAAAATAAAACATTTAATTGAATAATACACTCCTTTATGAATTAAATAAAAGTTATTTTATACTTATATCTCTTATAGTTTATCGTAAAAAAAATTTTTTGTTAGTATGCGCGCTCTACCATCCATTTAATATCACGGACTGGGATTTAAATTCCGTCCAGCAGTTCATGCGGTATTTTTAAATACCCCGGAATATATAGGTTAAGCAGAATAAAGAGGCCCCTAAGCAAAATTTACCAACATCACGTCCTAGTAATACCTTATTTGTCTGTTAGATGTCTCATTGCATGGATGTGTTGACCGCATGACATCATGTCCTAGTAATACCTTATTTGACTGTTAGACGTCTCATTGCATGGATGTGTTGACCGCATGACATCATGTCCTAGTAATACCTTATTTGTCTGTTAGATGTCTCATTGCATGGATGTGTTGACCGCATGACATCATGTCCTAGTAATACCTTATTTGACTGTTAGACGTCTCATTGCATGGATGTGTTGACCGCATGACATCATGTCCTAGTAATACCTTATTAGACTGTTAGATGTCTCATTACATGGATGTGTTGACCGCATGACATCATGTCCTAGTAATACCTTATTAGACTGTTAGATGTCTCATTACATGGATGTGTTGACCGCATGACATCATGTCCTAGTAATACCTTATTAGACTGTTAGATGTCTCATTACATGGATGTGTTGACCGCATGACATCATGTCCTAGTAATACCTTATTAGACTGTTAGATGTCTCATTACATGGATGTGTTGACCGCATGACATCATGTCCTAGTAATACCTTATTAGACTGTAAGATGTCTCATTACATGGATGTGTTGACCGCATGACATCATGTCCTAGTAATACCTTATTAGACTGTTAGATGTCTCATTACATGGATGTGTTGACCGCATGACATCATGTCCTAGTAATACCTTATTTGTTAGATGTCTCATTACATGGATGTGTTGAACCGCATGACATCATGTCCTAGTAATACCTTATTAGACTGTTAGATGTCTCATTACATGGATGTGTTGACCGCATGACATCATGTCCTAGTAATACCTTATTAGACTGTTAGATGTCTCATTACATGGATGTGTTGACCGCATGACATCATGTCCTAGTAATACCTTATTAGACTGTTAGATGTCTCATTACATGGATGTGTTGACCGCATGACATCATGTCCTAGTAATACCTTATTAGACTGTTAGATGTCTCATTGTATGGATGTGTTGACCGCATGACATCATGTCCTAGTAATACCTTATTTGACTGTTAGACGTCTCATTACATGGATGTGTTGACCGCATGACATCATGTCCTAGTAATACCTTATTAGACTGTTAGATGTCTCATTGCATGGATTCGTTGACCGCATGACATCATGTCCTAGTAATACCTTATTTGACTGTTAGATGTCTCATTGCATGGATGTGTTGACCGCATGACATCATGTCCTAGTAATACCTTATTAGACTGTAAGATGTCTCATTACATGGATGTGTTGACCGCATGACATCATGTCCTAGTAATACCTTATTAGACTGTTAGATGTCTCATTACATGGATGTGTTGACCGCATGACATCATGTCCTAGTAATACCTTATTTGTTAGATGTCTCATTACATGGATGTGTTGACCGCATGACATCATGTCCTAGTAATACCTTATTAGACTGTTAGATGTCTCATTACATGGATGTGTTGACCGCATGACATCATGTCCTAGTAATACCTTATTAGACTGTTAGATGTCTCATTACATGGATGTGTTGACCGCATGACTTCATGTCCTAGTAATACCTTATTAGACTGTTAGATGTCTCATTACATGAATGTGTTGACCGCATGACATCATGTCCTAGTAATACCTTATTAGACTGTTAGATGTCTCATTGTATGGATGTGTTGACCGCATGACATCATGTCCTAGTAATACCTTATTTGACTGTTAGACGTCTCATTACATGGATGTGTTGACCGCATGACATCATGTCCTAGTAATACCTTATTAGACTGTTAGATGTCTCATTGCATGGATTCGTTGACCGCATGACATCATGTCCTAGTAATACCTTATTTGACTGTTAGATGTCTCATTGCATGGATGTGTTGACCGCATGACATCATGTCCTAGTAATACCTTATTAGACTGTTAGACGTCTCATTGCATGGATGTGTTGACCGCATGACATCATGTCCTAGTAATACCTTATTAGACTGTTAGATGTCTCATTGCATGGATGTGTTGACCGCATGACATCTATGAGCAAATAAGGTAATTAAAATTAACATTGTCTAGTAACTCCTTACAAAGGAGAGGCCGTGGCTCAACAATGGGTTATGCCATTATAGATAGATATTCTTCAAATAAAATTTGTTATTCGGTAAGAAATGACAAATTTAATATTTAAGATTGAAAATAAAAATGTTTGTATACACAGGATGTTAAGCTGATATCTGAATGTTGTGTTTCAGTTGCCGGTGCTGATCGGTATGACACAGCGAGACGTAAGCGAGTATTGAAAGAAGGTGACAGAGCAACGCCTACTCAACTGAAGGCAAAGAAAGCCAACCACTCTCGTACCAGCGAAGGAGCATCACGTAGATTCACAGAGACACCTGAGTCGGAATGTTCCAGAACCTTCTACCGTCCTGAATTGACGCATGCCAGAACGATCTGCCATCCTGAATTGCATCCCAGAACCTCCTACCGTCCTGTATTGAACCGTCCCAGAACCTGCCGCCCTGCTGCAGGAGCTCGTAGGAATGTTGCTCCGCTGCCAATAAAGAAGAGGAAGTATATGCAAGCACCTGCTGGTGAAACCGAACCAGAACATCACGTCGTGGAACAAGAAGTGACTGTACCTCCTCCACCTCAGCAAGTTCCAGTGCAGCCGCAGGTGTCCCCTGGTCAGTATCTCATTCTGTTACAACACTAGAATTTTCATTCAACTGCATGTTGTTAATTAATGATAGAGTTATATTGTATCCTCCTTTCAGAAGGTCAATTCCAACCATCTCTATCTTCCCGTGCTTTCCTTCTTTTTAGTTCTTCCCAGCCGTATCCTCTTTCTTGTAGACTTTTCTTCATCTGGTTCATCTATCTTTCTCGTAGTCGTTTTCCTTGTATCTTGAGATTTAACAGTGTTTGTGGTAGTCTTTCCTATTCCATTCTTTGTAGATGTCCTAACCATTTAATCTTTTTTTTTTGTAAGTCTGTTCTTAATTTTTCAACACGTAATGTCTCCCTAATTTTGTTATTTGTTATTCTATATCTCCTTGTTTTATGTACCATTCCACATAAGAATTTCATTTCTGTAGCTTGAATTCTGCTCAAGTCCTTCTTTTTGTATATATCCATGTCTCAGCTGCATATGTTAACATTGGTTTGAAATAAGTTTTATACGTTGCTATTTAAGTCGTGATTGGTATATCTTTATTTCAGATTAATATTTTAGTTAAATTATAGATTTTTAAACTATTTTCTATGACCAGCCTCATAGAATAAAGGTCTGTGTTTCTCACTACAGTTCATGAGGTTCCAGGTTCGATCCCCAGCCAAACCAGGAGAAATTTGCATAAAGGAAATTATTGGTTGCCCATGGTCTGGAATTTAGGTTAAGAACTCTCCTGGTGCTTCATTATCATTTATCGCCCATCATATGATTGGGGTAACATAACTCCGCCTTCCAGGTGCCCCAACCAAAGAAATGGATTACAATTCCACCAATGCCAGGGGAGAAAGTCAGAAATGTTATAAAAGACAATCTGGTGGCATCAGACAAAAAAAATCTTTTCTCTATTCTTTTCCTGATTTCAGTCTGAATTTTCCCATCTGTTCCTAGTTATAGTATAGAGAAATGTGATAGTACAGAGAGAAATGTGTGAATAAATTGGAAGCCTAATAGCTCAGATGGAAGAGCACTCGTGTACAGAAGTATATTTATCTCTTCAAATTTAATTTGTAAATCTTGTTTGTGCAATAGGGACTTATCTAAGTGTTTGTTTGGTTTTTCAGGTCCCAGCGGGACACAACTGCCGCACAGTCTCATAGAGGATCGTGTGAGCACCTCAGAGCCAAGTAGCGACTGCGATGAGACAGAACAATCGCAGGCCAGAGATCCTGTGATGGTAGTAGACTTAACTCAAGAATCGGACAATGAAATTCTGGACTCAGTGCAACGTCCTGCTGTACCCACTGCACCACCAGTGTTCCCTACCGCTAGCCACTTGATCCCATACAATCCCCTGCCCCAAGTTGTACCTCCTCTTGTCAGTCCATCACGCCAGAACCAGTGCAGCAGTAGTGAGCCTGCACAAGTCCCGAGTGCCCCACAGCCCATTTCTGATCACGTACGTCGTGAGAGGATGTTAAGCTTTAGGCAACTCATGAAAGCGGCGGAGAGACGACGTATTGATACTCCTGCCATGGACAGACGGGTGGACTATTCACAGCAGTCACCAGTGGCTCCTCCTCTTCGACACCAGTACGGCACGCACCATCACCATCAGCCACCAGTGCCTACACGTCAGCAACCAACTGTGTACAGTCATCCTGAAGGATGTTCTGCTATGATCCCACCTCCTATGGTAAGTGTATGTATCAAATAGCTACTCTGTTATAATTTAAAACAAAATTCTTTCCACTTCACCTCATATCCTGTCTTGTAATTAGACCAGTTTCATAACCATAGTGGTTACATCTTCATTATTTACATGACCGATGTTCTGTTGTCTTACTTCATCTGTTTGTGGATCGATGAACTCACCAATCAAATCAACTTCCTGGCAATTTAAAAGTACATTAATTTTTCTTTCTTAGTTTTTCGAATGTGGATTTTTTACCAAACTGTGAACTATTTAGATTTTTATTTATTTTATGAAAGTAGCCTTTCTTTCAATTTGAGGTTTTTCTGACCAACCATGAGCGACTACAGCTGAGTTTTGCAATTTCCCATTTTTGACATTCCTTCGCTCTGGTTTTCAAATTTATTTTAGTTTTCCCTGTGAAAATTTTATCACAATCTCTGCATTTAATCTGATAAATTGATAATTTTTATTCTTCAATTCTGTCATTTTTGTTGGTTTTAATTATCCTATTGAGGCTGTATCTATCTATTGCTCGGTTCCAATCTTATGTTGTACTTTTTTTAATTTGAGGAGCTTCAATGGATGCTAAGTGGATTTCTTAAATCCACTAAGATTATTAAACAGATCTAATTAACAGACAGGACATGATGTGAGGTGTAAAGAATTTTATTTGAAATGTCATAGTGATAATTCCTGTAATACAGTGGGATCAGTATAGCATTGGGCAGCAGACGCGGGGATTTCACTGTACACTGCTTACGCACTCGTGGCAGGGAACGGACAGCATAGGATCGTGGTGATACAACCACATGCATTTTCATGACAATTTTACAAATCATCGTACTTAGCAACTTTATTGATTCAGGTGCTGGAACACGGTCAGCCGGTTGAAGAGCACGTGTTTTGGTTATTTTATACGGATACAATTTTAACAATTTAGTAACTTTCTACTTGTAATCAAATGGTAAAGAGAAAAATTTATGACTGAACCGGGAATCGAACCCCGAACCTTCAGCTTTCCGTGCTGATGCTCTAACCATTGAGCTAATCCAGGCTTCCTTCCCATCCAAGCATAAATCCTTCCTTTACCTTACTGTCTTGGTCCCACATTCAAATGCAATGAATCATCATTCACAAATACACAATGAATGGCTTCTACCTGAAGAAGACATGAAGGGACTCCACACAGCTATAGCATTATTTATTAAATTAATATTGAGAAGCTAAAGCTATTACTATGATTGAAATAAGTATATTAAAGTACACTGCTAAATTATTGTAATCAAATGGTAAAGAGAAAAATTTTTTTTGATTACAATAATTTAGTAGTGTACTTTAATATACTTATTTCAATCATAGTAACAGCTTTAGCTTCTTAATATTAATTTAATAAACTTTCTACTTGTTGCAAAGGTGCCTAAGTGTTGCAATTGATAACAGATGTCGTCTAGTGTTTCTTCTGTGAGAACGCTATGTGTCTTGTGTGGTTTCTTAGCCTCGACACTTCCTGTTGGATGAAATTTGTTGTACAGAGTATGGACTGCCAAATGTGATGGAATTTTTACATCCGGGATCGCATTTCAAAGAGTCTTCGTACTTGGCTGGCAGATCATAAATAAATACACGTTCTACACTAGAAACATTATTAATCATTATACAGTTTACACTTATACATTCGTCATTCAGTTTACCTGTTTTATAAGATTTGAAGGAAGTAGATTATACTGGGGTAATTGGAAAACATTAGCTCAGGATAAGGATGTATGGAGAGCATCTGTCTATGGGTTTGATAGTGCCAGTGAGTTAGTTATAATGAAGAATTTATGGTATTAGTAATGAATTGGTATTATATAGGAATTTTAACCCTTGTTTTCTGTTTTGAATGTTGCAGTTTGCTCCTCCGTTGCAAACCCCAGGTGTGAATCTACTACATGCCCTATCATTACATGAGAACCCGGCCTATGAAGTGGTGTATACGCGCCATCCTCCCAGCAGTATACACATTGTGCCGAACGTGGCACACCCTCAGGGGCTGGTGATCCCACCAGCATCACCATCCCGGATGGCTGCAATCCGTGAAGAGGTCATGCGCAATTTTCATATACTGTTGGGAGGAGTTTCACAGGACACTATTGAGCAGGTCACGTTCCCGCACAAGTACAAACAGGTCAGTCTCTATTTCAATTTATTTTTAATAAAAAGTAGCAGCTGTTCACCCTCGAGGTACACTTTTTCCAGCTCTGACATTCACATATACACAGGGTGTCTATACATTTCAATGCAAGAGGGCAATCAATAACCTTTTTATTTGACTGAATATCATTAACCCGTCAGCGCCGACATCCATACGTGGTATAGACCCACTCTTCTTCACTTATTGCTGACATGTATACGTGGTATAGACCTATGCAGGCATGTTTTCTTTTTGTTCTGGATCGTACAATTTTGAAGCTACAAATATGTAATTTATTTGTGTTTAACGTAGAAATTATGAGCTTTCAGGACATATGAATAAAAATAATATTTGTTTAAAATTTAATTTCATATTATTTTTTTAAAAATCAGATGAGATTGAAGTAATCGTAATTTTCTCTAAATGCGCACGACCTTTTCATTTGTTTTTTTTACTGCTGTATATTCTTATATTTGCGTATGAACAATATAATTTTGAAGCCTAAGATCTTAGCTTTCTTTCTAAGTGTACGAATCAGCTGTGATCACATTTTGTGCATGTGGTATTGAGGTTGAAGTAGTTTCTTACTTCAACACTCGATGGCACACAGACCTAGCTTTGTGCTGCTTTCTGTAGGGCTTCTTATAAACTTATACACAATCTAATTTTTCAGGTCGATAAAATGATATACAAGCTATCGATTGATATATAAATCGACCTGTTTAGGGGAATACCTGATTTATTTTGCCTCTTTCAAATAGATGTTACTTACAAGGAATCAGTCTGAGGCGCGGTGTCGTGCGTTATATACGTAATTATGGCCAGTCGTAACCTAAAAGATACTTCATCAGAAAAATTACCCCTAAAAGTGGTAAATTGAAACCTCAAAGGAGGTGTGTTGTTTGTACTAAACATGGGAGAAGAAAGACATCTGTTTATTGCTGCCAGGAATGTGATGTAGGTCTGTGTTTCGAGCTGTATCACACCAAGCTCAACTACTAAGGTTATGTGATTTTTTATTTCTAAAATTAATAGTACTAAAATAAGAGAAACTTATTTTTATGGTCTGTGTAGTTGTAAATAACTGCTGTAGAATTTTTATAGGAATCCAAGCAATAATTCAGATTCTAAGTACAAACATTGCTAGTGCTTTGACACAAGATTGAGCTTGAGTTCACTCTTCTAAATATTCATTCTGTCAGCTGCTTTTGTATATACAAGTTACAGATGAATCAGCACTATGCCACACAATATATTTAGTGTTTCACAGAAAGAAACAGGGATGTCCAATGTGAGCAAATCAAATTATTTAGTAAAAATGTGTATCATGAGAGAGAAATTCAGATTTCAAAATTTTTTAATAGTTTATAAAGGCTACTGAACTCCATACGGTATGTATTAAATTTCTCATTTATTTCTGAGCTAAGAAGTAAAAATCTCGTTCAAATCCATCGATATTTAAAAAAGTTATGATCGTTTATACAAATCAGTGTTCTAGGAATACTAAAATGTTAAAATGGCCTCCGTCCATGCAGTAGGAAAGCAAGTAAAAGGGTGCGTCACTGACGGGTTAATATTTATGGGATTTGTGTTTTTTATTTCTTCTTTAGTTATTCTTTATAGAGATGATTATATACATGGGGACTTAAATGTTCCCCACAGCAAAACAATAATAATATCAATTTTCTAATAGAAATATATAATATTGTTATTGTGAAGTTATACACATATTCTACTGCCATCTGGTGACAACACACAGCTGTGAAACAAAATGTACAGCTTAACATTAAAACCAAGAAAGCTCCTGCTTCTGTGATATGATTCCATAAATCTAGCAGATGTGATGTGATGCAAGGGGCACTCAACTCCCTACTGAGGCATCAAGTTGATGCATTCGGACTCTCACTGGCAATTTGAACCTGCTGCTCTGTTTCTGCTGATACACGTCGTCATGCCTCATCGCTGCTGGTAAACCAAGGGTCCCGGGTTCAAGTCCCGGTCTGAGCGTATAATTTTTCTCTTTAAATATGATTTATCCATCAATGAGATGCACGAAATCAATAATAATAACATGGAAAAAGCCATACTGGCTGTAATGTATAATTACCAAATATGTCTTCTTAATTAAGGAGCTGCCATTTGCAAGATAGAAGCATGGCTTCATAGCATTTGGTGGACGGGAATTACAATGTATATAGAGAGGGATTTGCGTTTAGATCGGTACTTGCTCAGGTAGCTCAGTTGGTAGAGCACTTGGTCTAGAGAACCAAGGGTCCCGGGTTCAAGTCCCGGTCTGAGCGTATAATTTTTCTCTTTGAATATAACACTTAAATTTGTTTAAAAGTAGATGAATGTATGCTTTTGTTGCGGCTCGTTTACGGAATTTATGGGTAAATTTAGCTGTCTCATCTTCATATGACAATCCACATACCTGTGCACAAACAGTGACAACAATCCGTTGTTCTGTGCTAAAGACGTTGCATTAAGCTGACAGTGTATGGAAAGAAAAGACAAAAAATATTAGAGTTTTCATGGAAATGGAAGTGACTTTAGAGGCACTCTATATCGTCCCTTCAATAGCTGAAGATAGACACACGTGGATGCGAGGCCAGCAGATAGCTTGTAGGCCATTAATGTTATGTTGCAAATAGAAAAATATACACACATGTCTCTTTTACAGTGATGCAAAATCATTAAATGCCCTATTTAATAAGTATGCAATTCATTTTGTTGGGTTAGGAAGAGGGAAGTTGGTGTACGTCCATTTGTTATAAACTTTCATAAATTAATTATGGCAAACAACATTATCCTGAACTAATGCTTTCCAATCATTCCCTGTATAATCTATTTCCCTCAAATCATAGTTAATGTTATTCTCCCACCTCATTCTTGGTCTACCAACTGGGTGTTTTCCCTCTGGTTTTCCTACAAGAAGCTTCCATGCAAGTCTTTCATTCCCCATATGTGCAACATGTCCTGCCCATCGCAGTCTATGACACATAACTGTTGTTATTATATCTGGCTTGCTATTAATACCATGAGCTTACTATTATGGGGGGCACGCCGTAGCATAGTGGTTAAGGCACTGAGCTACAAGCCGGAGGGTCGAGGGTTCAAGTCCCGTTGGGGTCAGGATTTTTAAACTGACCCAAACCCTCTGGCGGCACTATGGCCCTGGGGTCGACTCAGCCTCTAACGGAAATGAGTACCAGACGCCTGTTCTGGGGGTAAAGGCGGCCGTCACGCAGGGCTGACAACCCGGCTGACATCAAGTGCCGATTGTCTAGAAAAAGTAGGAGCCTTAACCTCCTACTACCGGGTCTCCTGAGGCCTGTTGTGGGATCACTTTACTTTACTTGCTTACTATTATGTAGTTTTCTCCATTCACCTTTCTGTTCATCTCTTTTTGACCCAAACATTTACCTAAGAACTTTATTCTCGAATACTCATAATCTCCTTTCCTCTCTTAAAGTAAGAGTCCATGTTTCACATCCATATAATATAACTGGTAGAATAACAGTTTTATATATTTTCAGTTTAACGTTTGTCAGTTAAAGAAAAGTTAATCAATTAATCAAATTTCCAACTTTTTACACTCAACATATAATTTAAATTCAGTTTGAGTAAGTTAACAAAACCTGGTACGTTGTCAGTTGAAAACATATCAGTTGTAGACAGGTGTGGCTCAACTCTAGATTAGGACGTTTCTATTATTTTCTTTACAACATTCATATGTCATTGTTGCATTACATACTTTTACCATTTGTGGTAACATTTTGTATTTTAAACATTTTGCAACGGTTGTTAAAACATGTTTAACAATTATTTAACACTTATCCATGTACACAAGTTGCGCTGTTTATCTCTCAATGAAGTTCTACATAATGCTGTGCAAATGTTTAATGTAACTTCCACTAGATGGCAGCACATATGTGTGGCTATTAATTCCAAACCATATTTCAAGAAACTAACCTGATTTTGTTGGGTTCTGATGGGACAAGTTACTGTACACAAGATTAGTTTACAGTTTCTTAAATAAACTATTGTTGGGTTAGGAAGTTGGTGTACGTCCATTTGTTATAAACATTCATAAATTAATTATGGCAAATAACATTATGAGGTTTTCAAGTTAATAAGTTGTACCCGACCTCATATTTTGAATTACGAGCTGAGATAAGACTTAATTTTTACATGCTTTATATTAGCTTCACCTTCATCTGTCTATGTAACGGACCTGTAACTATGTAATGGAATCTTTGAACACGATTTTCATCCACTTAAAAACGTTGGATCGACTTGAAACATTGTATACTTGTAAAAGACCCATGACAATACAATAATCTCATAATTATGTTATGTAGATAGGAAGTATGAGGTGAGTGAAATAATAAAAAATAAACAAAATCTCATTATTGTTTCTAAAATCCTGGTCAGAATGATCAGAAAATAAAAAAAAACGGTATAATAGGTTGCGGACTTATCGACTTTTTAGTCAATCGTTGTAAGAGCTCAGTTGGTAGAGTGGTGAACTCTAGTGGTATATAATTTCAGTAATCCATAGGTCGCTGGTTCAAATCCGGCTCGGATTACTTTTTTGTTTTTTTAGAAGAGTATTAAGCAATTATATTTTCATGGGAGTCCACTTTATGACAATCAATTAAACTAAAAATTAACAAAAAAATAATATATTTGAAGAGAAAAATTTTTGCCTATACCGGGACTTGAACCCGGGATCTTTGGCTTGCCGGGCCAAATGCTCTACCAACTGAGCTACCGAGGCGAGTTACGATCTAGACGCAAATTTTTCTCTTATATACGTTGTAATTCCCTTTTGCCAAATGCTTTTCAAACCATTGATTCTATCTTTGCAAATGGCGGCTTCTTAGTTGGGAATTTAACATTACTTTATAAAGCTAGTAAGGCTTCTAATGATGTTTTTATTATTGATTTAACATTTCTCAATGAAAGATAAATTATATTTGCGTCTAGATCGTAACTTGCCTCGGTAGCTCAGTTTGTAGAGCATTTGGCCCAGCAAGCCAAAGGTCCCGGGTTCGAGTCCCGGTCTAGGCGAAAATTTTTCTCTTCAAATATAATTTATCTTTCAGTGAGAAATGTTAAATCAATAATAAAAACATCATTAAAAAAATAATAGTTTAAAAAACTAAAACATCAAACCAAACTCAGAGATAAAAAAATAAATAATAGTTCGAAAAACTAAAACAACACACTTTATTAGAAAACCGAACTAAAAAATTAAAAATAATTTTAAATTCCAACACCCTTGGGATAAAATTAAAGTCATGAACAAAAAAAACATCTCCAACACATCTAGAATAAAGCTAGAGTTATCTACAAAAAAAAAAATTTTACCATCAAAAGCGTGGGGTGCTTTTTATGGTTTTTACATTTTCGTCTTAGAGACTTTACTTTTACCAATATCTGTTTATTATCAAATATATTAATTGATGTAGAGCACCCCACGCTTTTGCTCGTAATTTTTTTTTGTAGATAACTCTATTTTTTTCTATATGTGTTGGAGATGATTTTTTTGTTGACCACTTTGATTTTATCCCAAGCGTGTTGGAAATTAAAATTATTTTTCATTTTTTAGTTCGGTTTTCTAATAAAGCGTATTGTTTTAGTTTTTTTAAACTATTATTTTTATTAATTACTCGCAGACATTGTCCTGCCGAACATTCAATTCTTGTGTCATGGCCACACAATAAGAAATGTTACTTTTTTTACCATAAATTTCACTAATTAATACGTTTGCCAAAAAAAACTCCTCACTGCCATCTGTTGTGGCTCAAGAAGTGGGAATATGTCATGACTACACATCTGACATAAAAAATTCCTTTAACCCAATTACAGTGCCATCTACTAGGTCCAATTGTGAATTTAAACCCTCCAGGGACCCACTTGAACATACACAAAAAATTTCATCAAAATCAGTGCAGTCATTTGGGCAGTTTTGAATTTTGAGTAAACCTCCACTTCTAATTGTTGGATTTCACTCATTTTTGCACAACACCTACCTTTGCTTTATTTTAATAGGATATACCGAGTTTCATTGTGAAACATTGAAAAATGTGAACGCTGGACCAATTTTTAAATTTTTACTTCTGGTGAACTCCTACACGTAATGATTTTAGAGGCTCCAATTATCAATCTAACCCTTTGAGGGACCCATTGAGACTAACTAACTCACTGGCATTATCGAACCCGTAGGTTCATGGCCGCGCGAGCATAAGCTCTCCATATATCCATATCCTAAGTTAATGTTTTCCAATCAATCCCTGTATGATCTACTTCCCTCAAATCATAGTTAATGTTATTCTCCCACCTCATTCTTGGTCTACCAACTGGGCGTTTTCCCTCTGGTTTTCCTACTAGAAGCTGCCTTGCACGTCTTTCATTCCCCCATTTGTGCCACATGTCCTGTCCATCGCAGTCTATGAGACTTAACTGTTCTCATAATATATGGTTTCCTGTAGACCATGTAATTCACTGTTTTGCAGTCTTTTTCATTCACCTGTCTGTTCATCTCTCTTTGGTCCAAAAATTTTCCTAAGAACTTTATTCTCAAATAATATACTCATAATCTCCTTTCCCCCCTTAAAGTAAGAGTCCATGTTTCGCATCCATATAATATAACTGGTAGAATAATAGTTTTATATATTTTCAGTTTAACGTTTTTTGAAAGGAGTTGGGACATCAAGAGTCTCTGCAATGCATAATAGCACGCATTTCCAGAATTGGGCCTATGTTTAATTTCCTTGTGCATCTCATTCCTGTTTGTGATTATTGTTCCTAGGTATTTGAATTCAGCCACTTCCTCAAAATTTCCCTCATTTGTCATTAACTGTCCATTTCCACTATATAATGTATTTTTATGTGCGACCATGTATTTAGTTTTATTGATATTTACTTCCAGTCCCTGTTTCTTAGTGTTACTCAGTAGTGCGTGCGTTTAGTATCTCCTCGGTATCGGCTAGTAGTACTACACAAAAAATTTAATCAAAATTGGTCCAGTCGTTTATTAGGAGTTGAGTGACAAGCACACGTACACAAGAATTAAGTAAATAAAGATTAACTTATAAACATGTTTGGTAATTTATTGTGAAGGTTGGTTATATTGATTTCACATACATTGATAGAAATTACATTAACCAGTCGCACATGTGTACTGAGATTCTGTAGAATTTAAAAGAATTCATTGAGTAAGTTAACATCAAATACTAAAGTTGTTCCCCAGATTGTTTGCACAAAACATGCAGTATATAATACCACACTAACTGCGCTAACAATATTCAAGTGTTTAAAGAAGTAAGTGATGATTGTTAACATTTGTTTTTCTCTTGATAAACTTTACATGATTGTGTGTCCATTGTGATTATAGGTGCAGAGGAGCACGGACGACAGAGAAGACAACGCAGAGAAATGCACCATCTGCATAACTGAATTTCAAGAAAATGAAGATGTACGAAGACTTCCATGTAAACATTTGTTCCATAAAACCTGCGTAGACCGATGGTTGGCTGTTGACCAACGTTGTCCCAACTGCCGTGCATGCACAAACTATTGCGTCAATAAAGAAGCACCATCCAGGTGACAGCAACTCTTCTGTCTCGCCTGGACTGATCCGTCTTTTTCTCGATAATTCTCTCATCTAGTTGTAGTGCTTTTAAATGTAAATAAAATCTATTCATTAGCATGTTTATCTGGGTCTCTTATTTCTTCACATCAAATCTACAATAATTCTGTTGTTTTAATCTCCGTCTCCTTCCTATGCATTCCTCTTCATCTGGTCACTCCTCTCTGTCTTTTATCCATAGTCGAGCCGCTTTTATTTCTGGCGTGGTCACACCTACCTGATTTTTGGCATTACTCCTGCACGTGGTTTGCATAATACTGGCAGGTAATAGCATTGTCAAGTCAGTTGTACATTACAGTGTGGACTGTTCTACTCAGAGAACAAGTGACTACTGGCATCATGTGATAACACATGTTCCTGCTAGAGTCAATTTCCAACATGTTTACTTACATATAAGGGTGAGGTTTTTTCCTCACCTGTAAGACAATGTCAGGAAGCTCAGGGCCCAACGGTCTCCGAAAATCATCCAGCCATCATCATCATTTTTCACCGGTGTGGAAAGCAATGGGAAGCTACCACACCTACAATTCACTAGTAAAGCTGCAAAGCATAGCATGAAAATGCTGTGATTGCAGTGAAAGACCTGCCCTGAGGCAGAATTACTATAGAATAGTAGAAGAATAAACATGGCAATACGATAAAAATCCTCCAAAAGTGTGACGTTTTAACCATGACAACAATTGTCAGCTGACCATGTGGTTTGCTGCCAGAAGTAAGAGGGGCACAACTTTATTGTTCTGGATTGTAAGCCTCTTCCATTGGTTTTTATTGTCCATGTGTTCTTACACTTTGTTCCTATCCCAGACTTTTCCTCCATCTTTTATGCAATGTTCTTTTTCCTATGGTTTCCATTTCTTGAGAAACAGAGATTTGAGTCCCTCACATATTTTACAGCTCATAACTTCCCCTCCAAAGGAAGCCACTAGCCTTGGTACCAATAATTAGCAACTTCTGCATTTCTAATTTATTTATGACTAGAGCAAGGAATTATATGAAGAAAATTATACCAAAATATGAAATCATTATAAAAAAATATATTATGAAGCTACTACTCATATTTCAAGAGAAAAATTTGTGCCCAGACCGATACTCGAACCCGGGACCTTTGGCTTTCTGGGTCAGTGCTCTACCAACTGAGCTACTGAGGTGAGTTGTGATCTAGATGCAAATTTTTCTCTTATACAGGCCTATGTTGTAATTCCCTCGCACTAAATACTATGAAACCTCTGTTTCTATCTTTGCAAATGGCAGCTTCTTTATTAAAGGGATCCCATAACAGGCCCGGAGGACCTTGGGGTAGTAGGAGGTTAAGGCTCCCACTTTTTCTAGACAATTGGCACTTTATGTCAGCCCTGCTTGACGGCCGCCTTTATCCCCAGAACAAGTGTCTGGTACTCATTTCCATTAGAGGCTGAGTCGACCCCAGGGCCATAGTGCCCCAGAGGGTTCGGGTCAGTTTAAAAATCCTGACCCCAACGAGTCTTGAACCCTCGACCTTCCGGCTTGTAGCTTAGTGCCTTAACCACTACGCTACGGCGTGCCCCAGCTTCTTTATTAAGAAGACATTTGTCGGGAATTTAAACACTACTTTATAAAGCCATTGTGACTTCTATTGATGTAACTTCTTACATGCACAGGTCCTTTATAATTTATAAATGTACGTACCAGCACATAAATGAGATAAACAGACCTTATTTCTGGCTCAAGAAATCGAGATGTTCCTGGTCCAATATAAAATATCACATTCATGATTTGAAGCAATTTTCATGGCTCATGAAGTAGCGTAGTTGTTTAAGGAATCACACTCAAACCAGAATGTCGTGAGTTTGAGTCTCGATGGGGTCGGATTTTTAGCTGGACCAAACCTTCTGGCAGCATCTTGGCTCTGGAGTCAAGTTAGCTCCTATTGGAAATAAGTATCAGACGCAGCATGTTGGGGGGGGGGGTAAACGTATTCATCATGCAGGGGCGACATCCCGGTGAATGACTCGAGCCGATTGTCTAGAAAGATGGAAGCTTCAACCTCCCATTAAGTTTGGATGATTTCTATTTATTTTGCATGAAGATATTTGAAATCCAGTATATTTATGTGAATTATAACAATAATATTAAATTTGATAGTTTCAGAGCACAAGTAGACCAAGTCCAGTTTGTTATATTTGGAGAAAACGAGATGTTATTAATCCACAATTAATTCTAGGGATTGTTTCAGAACTCTCTTTGTAATTATAGTAAGATTTAATGAACTATGAACATGGTGAAATAGAGTTAGAATTATTTTAACATTAGTTTTTACAAAAAATGGGCCTAACACAGTGTCTAGTCTTGGTCTACTTGTACTTTGAATGATCCAGTTATCAATTCTGTTCGTAATACGCAGTTAGAAGCTTCTTCTATATTCTGATAGCAAACTATACGCCTGTCACGATGAAAAAGTGCACTCCGCATCACATTATGTTATGTAAGTATACTTGTTGTCACCCCTACACTGGCTAGATGATCGTCTACCTCTGTGATTGACACATGTGGATGTGAGGCCAGCAGCCGACTAAGGACCTTCTAGGCCTGTTGCACCATGAAAAAAAGTATACTTGTTATTATGCTATATTTGGTATTTTGATGTGAGAAATCCAATCCGGTAGATGACTAAAGAGAGAGCATTGGGACAGGTATGTGTCAAATTTAGAACATGATGTACACAGACACCAAGTTAGAGCATATAAAGTTATTAAACATTTAAATGAAAACGAAAAGGACACAATACGGATAAATCATATGTAGATTGTGTTTTTTTGCAGTGGCGCAATTGATAGAAAAAACAAAATAATTTAATTTACCCACGTATATAGCTATTGTTGATTATAATAAAGCATTTGATAGTGTAAGTAGAAATAAATTATGGAACATACTAGAAATGAAAGGAATTCCTCAACAACTTATAAGAGCCATTCAGAGTTTATATATAGAAACAAATTTTAAAATAGACTGCACAGATAAAATTAGTAAACAAAACATAGAAATAAACCAGGGAGTAAGACAAGGGTGTCCATTGTCACCAGTATTATTTAATTTTTACTTGGACCATGTCATAAATGAACGGCAAGAACAAATTAATATTGACAACTCTGCTTTTTGCAGACGATCAAGTAATAATGACAGCATCAGAAAATGCTTTACAACAATTCCTTTATACTTTAAATAATATTTCTCTAAAATACACTTTAAGAATGTCTACATCTAAAACAAAAATATTAGCTCTGAAAGGAAAATGTGCAATAAGAACAAAAATAATGATAAACAATGTAATTATAGACCAAGTTCAGAATTTTAATTATTTGGGATGTCATTTAGGTAATGACAGAAATTTAGATAAACACACTAAAATACAACGATTCAATTATCTATGTGGCACAATTACACGCGCTTTATTGAATAACACTAGAAAAGAAACTATTTTGAAGTTTTACAAAGTATTGGCAGTTCCATCTGTTATCTATGGATGTGAAACCTGGACATTAACAAAGGCAGATACGAGTAGTAAACAAATAGAGGCTGCTGAAATGAAGATGTTGAGAGCAATAGCAGGATACCAAAAAACTGATAAAAAGAAAAATGATGATATAAGAACAGAAATTAATATATTTAATCTCTGTGAAAGAATAAAATATTATCAAAATGCTTATCTTCAGCACGTATTACGAATGAATGAATAGCGCATACGAAGAAGAATGTATAATTATATACCAAAAGGGAGAAGAATGTTGGGAAGACCATAGAAGAGATGGAAGGACCAATTTGACCTATAATGAGATCGGAACAGGCCATTGGAATTCGTCCTTGTTGTTGATGATGATGATGTGAGAATAATGTTGGCCTTACCTACCAGAACTTCACTAATTTAAAAAAACACGGCTTCATGTTTAGGATCAACAGTCTTTACTACAATTAAATGGTGTAATCCACTCACAAAGTAAGGACTGCTCTTAGGTAGGAAGAAGGAACTGGCTGCTAGGTTTTTGTTCTTACATTTTTGTTCAGCTTATTCATCTAGGGTCATGTTTTGTTGTAGGGATGGACTTTCAGACAAAAAGCTCCATCTAACTTGTCATTCCATATCTCCGCATCCAATTATTTACTTTTATCAAATGTATTTATCCAGATGTATAGCCCAGATGAAGGACAAAATAGAGATGATGTAATAGAGTTTTACGTAGAAATCCAGAAACTAATAAATAAATCAAATAAAATTATTACCTTATTTTAACTGGAGATTTCAATGCACGTATAGGAAATAAACCAATACCAGAAGCATAGGTAAACATGGTGAAATAACTATAAATAATAATGGAAAACTTTTAATAGACTTCGTCACCTATAATAGCTTGAAAGTAACGAATATCTTTTTTCCAAACTTAGATATTGACAAATATACATGGAGTGCCAGAGGAAGTACAAGTATAATTGATTATGTAATTGTAAATAAAAAACTTTGAAATTTAGTTCTTGATACTAGAGTATATAGAGAGCCTGATATTAATTCTGATAATTTTTTAGTGATGTCGAAAATAGCTATACCAACCCGATGGAAGAAATTACACTATGATAAGATGGAAAATAATGAAACATAATAAGTTCACCTATTACAGCAAGAATGCATTAAAGAACTATATCAAAAGAGATCAGACCAGTATATTACAGAAAATCCTTAAGTAGAAATATAAATGAAGAATGGGATGAGATTAAAAGAATAATAACGCAAGCTGCAAAAGAATCTTTAGGAATGAGAAAGATATCATATATATAAAAAAAAATTAAAATTTGGAATGAGGACTTAGAAGAACATCTGAATTATCTTAATACGAAAACAAATGAATCATTAATTGAATACAAAAGAAAAAAGTGTAATAGTTCATAGAGAAGTTAGAAAAACGAAAAGAAAAATGTGGGATAAATATATAAGTGATATCTAACACGATGTACATGGAAAACAAGAAAAGGCATACAAAATTCAACATGGCATTATATATAATTTCCTTGATTACAACTTAAATAAAATCGCTAAATATAGAGTAAAGGTTCCTATGAAAAGTCAAAGAGAATGATAAAATAAGATTTTAAAAAGTAGCTGTCACAAAAAAACTGTGCCTGATGGAGAAATTCTGACTACATTTCTGATTTTAGTTTGAAAAATATGCACTAGATTCACTAATCAGATTTCTTGTGAAGAAAACCTTGTCGACAAGTGTAATTAGGAACTTCTCCATTTCTTATTTATTATAATGTGGGCCTAACCAATCAGAAGTTTACACTTTTTTCATGGTGTCGAAAGATAGCCTTTATTTTAACAATTCCATTATGTACAATGCTCCATGCTGGCTCACCTGTAAATTCTGCTGTTATTTTCACCACATCCTCATGTGAGATATTGTTCACTGAAACTGTTTGAAAAACATTCAAAAATAATTTGTTTCTCTCTACTTTTGAAATGCTTTCCTTTGACAATGTTTAAGAATTTTTTAGCCATTTTCAAACAATTGAAATCTCAACGCAAGAATAAAACAATGTTTATTTAATGTATTCAAATTGTAATTATACATTTAAGATTCTCTCATATAACTTATATAGACATGTGCTAGATAATATATATTTTTATTTTTATTTACTTTATTTCGAGTGTTACAAAGGGAACTACATTTTCTTACCCTCTGAAAGTTAAAATTGTTATTAATCGACCAATGAAAATGCAGTAATACAACTGCTTTGTTTACATTACAAGTGGAAACTTAGCTCGGAAGAAGTATAATGTGTGGTTAAGGTTGTATGTATTCATGAACCAAGCCTCTCTAGACCAAGTCATCTCCATAAGCTGAGACTCTCATCTCTCAATTGTTCCTGGACATTTTTTAATAATAAATATGTTGTTATCACGTGATGTTGAATAGAGTGAGCCAGTTAGAGTAGGTTCTGCATCACCCACATGATTAACTCACGGGCTGAGCGTCAATTTTTTAAGAAAGCTTGGTTTTTTTAATACCTGCCTTAAAGTTTCTGTTACACACATTGGCCTTGTAAGTCCTGTAAAATTGAAGCAGAAATGAAAAAAATATGAAAACCTTTGTCTGAGGACAAAGGAAGTTAACATTGACGATTTTTTATTATTAATTTAACACTTCTCATAGAAGGATAAGTTATATTTGAAAAGAGAAAATTTTTCTCTTCAAATATAATTTAATCCTTCTATGAGAACGTGTTAAATTAATAATAAAAATCGTCAATAGAAGCCCTACTGGCTATAAAGTAGTGTTAAATTCCCCAATAAAATGTCTTCTTAACTAAGAATCCGCCATTTGCAAAGATATAAGCTATGGTTTCAAGCATTTTGGCGGCGAGCAAGCATGGCGCGAGGAATTACAACGTACATAGAGAAAAATTTGCGTCTAGATCGTAACTCGCCTCGGTAGCTCAGTTGGTAGAGCACTTGGCCCGGAAAGCCAAGGGTCCCCGCTGGTCGAGTCCCGGTCCCTAAGAGGCGAAAATTTTTCTCTTCAAATAGAAGTTAACATTTTTTATTCGTACAGAATTTTCATTTATTCTAAGACATGTTTTTTAATAATTCTAAGTGAAAATATCATCTGATAGCTACAGAGGAAAGCGAGATTACAAGTATTTGAGAATAAAGTACTTAGGAAAATTTTTGGACCAAAGAGAAATGAACAGACAGGTGAATGGAGAAGACTACATAACAATGAACTACATGGTCTTTATAGGAAGCCACATATAATAAGACCAGTTAAGTCTTGTAAACGACTGCGATGAGCAGAGAGCTTGTTGCCCGTATGTGGAATGAAAGACTTTGCCATGGAAGCTTCTTGTAGAAAAAAACCAGAAGGAAACCGCCTAGTTGGTAGACCAAGAATGAGGTGGGAGAATAACATTAACTATGATTTGAGGGAAGTAGATTATCAGGGAATGATTGGAAAGAATTAGCTCAGGATAGGGATGTATGGAGAGCTTATGTCCGTGCGGCCATGAACCTACGGGTTCGATAGTGCCAGTGAGTAAGTAAGTAAGCTACAGGTGGAATTAATGGATGATAATTAGTTTGGTCTGCCTTCTTCTTCTTCTTCATCCAACCAAGTCTTAGGCCTATTACGATCTCATTGATGAATTTTGTATCCAGTGTTTCCTTGGACGTCCCAGGGATCTCTTACCTGTAGGACTATAATGAAGCATGGTTTGGGAACTGTATCTGAACTCATCCAGTTTTCTGGTATCTATGTATGTATTCAATGTCCAATTCTAAACGTAGTTCCTTCAAGACATCATCATTGCGTCTGTGACCCCATTTGGTACATCCTGCTGTATATCTCATGAATCTCATTTCACTACAAGTTATCCTGCTCTCTTCTCTTTCCTAAAGTCCATGCCTCACTGCCGTAACAAGAGTGCAGGTCTTGCTAAGATTTTGTATAACCTTATTCTGTTATCTCTCTGGACAAGCGAAGGTTTCATTACTGAATTTATTATTCCCATGGTTTTATTAAAATTAATTATTTTATTTTATATGTCTATGTCATCCAAATATGTTAATATATATCCAAGGTAGGTAAAGAATCTATTTCCAGTATTTTTGAATGTATACAAATTTTTCTACATACTGGGTATTTTCCCTGAAAAGCCAATACTTTTGTTTTTTCTGCACTGATTTTCACATTATATTTTATGGCTATTGCATGGAAGCTTCATGTAGGAAAGCCGAGGGAAAATACCCAGTTTGGTAGACCAAGAATGAGGTGGGAGAATAACATTAACTATGATTTGAGGGAAGTAGATTATACAGGGTATAATTGGAAAAAATTAGCTCAGGATAGGGATGTATGGAGAGCTTATGTCCATGTGGCCATGAACCTATGGGTTAGATAGTGCGAGTGAGTATTTTATGGCTATTTTGTTAAAATTATTTACTGAATACTGTAATTTGTCCACTGACAAGAACCACTAATGCTACATCATGTGTGGAAAATTAACTTATCTAATTTCATAATTCTAATTCAATTGTATGTGTACTGACATTGTTCTCTCCACTCTCTCTCTCTCTCTTCTCTCTCTCTCTCTTTCTTCCTCTCTCCTCTTCTCTCTCTCTTTCTCTCTCTCCTCTCCTCTCTCTCTCTCTCTCTCTCTCTTTCCTCTCTCTCTCTCTCTCTCTCTCTCTCTCTCTCTCTCTCTCTATATATATATATATATATATATATATCAGGATATATGAAATATTTAATTTGGCGCAACATCATATCTCAATAGAAAGCAAAATCTGCATATACAAAATTATAGTTTGACCAGTTATCATATATGGAGCAGAAACTAGGTCTGATAATATAACTAAAACTAAACAAATAATAATCAAATGTGAAATGAAGATCTTAAGAACTATAGAGGAAAACATTATTTAGTAAGATACAAAATACAGAAATTAGAGACAAATTCAAGACATAATCTAATGTATTAAACAGAGAAGAAAATATTGAAAGATCATATAAAAAGAATGGAAGACAATAGACCAGCAAAAGGAATTAAAGAAGATAGACCAATGGACGGGAAAAGAGTAAGAGGAAATTCAGACAAGAGATGGATAGACAGGCATTACAGAGACTTTTGATGTCCCAATTCCTTTCAAAACTTTAAACTGAAATATATAAAACTATTATTCTACCAGTTATATTATATGGATGAAAAACATGGACTCTTACTTTAAGGGAGGAAAGGAGATTACGAGTATTTGAGAATAAAGTACTTAGGGCAGTTTTTGGACAAAAGAGAGATGAACAGACACGTGAATGGAGAAGACTACATAACAATGAACTACATGGTCTTTGTATGAAGCCAGATATAATAAGAACATATAAGTATTGTAGACTGTGATGGGCAGGACATGTGGCACATATGGGGAATGAAAGAGGTGCATGGAACATTCTTGTAGGAAAACCAGGGGGAAAACGTCCAGTTGGTACACCAAGAATGAGGTGGGAGAATAACATAACTATGATTTGAGGGAAGTTAATCATTCTAAACAGGCAATGATTGAAAATAATTAGTTCAGGATAGGGATGTATGGAGAGTTTATATCCGCGCGGCCATGAACCTACAGGTTTGATAGTGCCAGTGAATAAGATGGATAGATAGTGCCTGGTCATTCAATATGTCTTCCTCCGAGGAGTGATTTGGGAAATAAACAGGAATTATTACTAACATGTCATTGCATTGTTCAATTAAATTAATCAAATTCTAAAATTAGTAAACAGTTTTACAAATTGTTATGTGGAATATCCTCAAATGTTTTTGTGAACTACTTAAAAAGATTGTATAAAATTCTGAATAAAAATACTTCTGCAGAAGTCATTGATAGCTATATCCCTCTGTCTTTGGGGGATTCGAAAATTGTATAACAAATAAGAAATATTAACGTTTGTATAGTAGCTTAAATGGTGTAATGGATAACACACTTGTGCAGAGAGTGAGAGGTCCAAGTCCTGGTTCAAGCGTTAATTTTTCTTTTGAAAATAATAATGTCCAGTAATCGAAAATGTTAAATTTAAAATATCACGTCGAAGTATTGTAAAATTAAAATTTTGTGAATTATGGAATCTTTGAAATTACTGTTTTTCTCTTTTTGTTGTACGTGTACTGTTAAGAACAAATTTTCTCATGGAATGGCCCTGGTGGTCACCCAGTACCATGAGGAATTTGCATAGATGTACAATAAGTAGCAACTGAGGGACCTTATGGCTGGGTGATGATCCACCACTGTGGATGTGAGGCCAGCAACTGACTGGTAAGTCGAGGTCTTCCAGGTGAACTTGAGGGAACGGAATGGGTATTGGGGTCAAAGAACAGTTTTTTTAAATTTTATTTTTAAATTAATATGACTCGGCCAGGGTCGATGAATTTTTTTAGGACGAAAATTTCAAGGATCAAGTCCTCCTGGAGGTACTTTAAGCCGTGGGTCCCGATTCTGAAGAATTTTAGATGCTTAAGCCTGAATGAAAAGCCTCTAAGCAAAATTTACCAAATTTTCCCGTCCTAGCACTATCTTGATTTCCAAAATATCAGCGTGAGGCAGACCGCTGACCACGTGCCACATCAATGACATCTATACGAAAACAAGTGTAACTAAATTAGTATGGTTCAAATACTTCTCTGTAGGGAAGGATCGCCTAAATCTCTGTTGAGGCAAACAAGGGCTTACAAGATTACAGGAAGATATTCCATCCATAGTAATTCTGCCCGAAGCCAGGTCCTTCACTGCAATCGTAGCATTTTCATGCTATGCTTGCAGCTTTATTAGGGAACTGTAGATGTGGTAGCTTCCTGTTGCTTTCCACACCAGTGAAGGATGATGATAATAATGATAAGGATGATGATGATGATGGTCATATGATTTCGGGGATTATTTGGGCCTTAAAGTTTTCCTGATATTTGTCTTACAGGTGAGGAAAAAACCCGATAAAAACCTCTAACTAACTAACTCACTGGCACTATCGAACCCGTAGGTTCATGGCCGCGCGGATATAAGCTCTCCATATATCCCTATCCTGAGCCAATGTTTTCGAATCATCCCTGTATAATCTACTTCTTTCAAATCATAATTAATATTATTCTCCCACCTCATTCTTGGTCTACTAACTGGGCGTTTTCCCTCTGGTTTTCCTACAAGAATCTTCCATGCACGTCTTTCATTCCCCATTCGTGCCACATGTCCTGCCCATCGCAGTCTACGAGACTTATACTTAACAGTTCTTATTATACCTGAAATTCCATTTAAATCAATATGGCGTATAGCTGAGCTGTCAAACTTTCACCGTTCCTTCCTCAGTTTTGTTTCAAATTTTCCGCTCATGAAGGGAAGTCATAAGCGAAGGAAAGATATTTTATCTGTTGGCTATCCTTTAGGCTTGCATTTGTTCCCTCGGTTATCTATGTTTGATCTACCCGGAGAACGTTCTATCCTACCGTATTCTGCAATTAATTTGTTTTGTATTTCGTGTTTACGTTGTTTAAAAGCGAGGATTGTTTATGCATGTTGCATTCACCTCCGAGTAAATTGTAATCCATTTTAGTGATAATACAGTTTGTTATTGTTGGTGAAAATGCCTCGTTATGATAATAGAACTATGAAACGTGTGCCTTGGAATAAAAGCAAAGGAAAAGTGAACAGTGATGGTGCTGCAGTAAATTCAACTGCATGTAATTCTAACCTCATCAGGATGCGAGACCTATTACTACGACTACTACTAATTCTACAGAGAATAAACCGAAACGTTCTCGAAATAAATAAATGCAGGTAATCAACAGTACGAGATTATATATTTGTCTATTCATTCAAGACTTGGTAGTAAATAAACATGTTGGACTTTCTGCAGAAAGTATACAAAACAGCCAGAACAACTGGAAAGCCCATCTTCAACGAATGCCATCTCATAGAATTCCAAAAGCCATACTTTGTTACTGCCCTCAAGGCAAAAGATCGCTGGGACGTCCAAAAAAGCGCTGGATGGAAAATTCCTCTTTGAGACTGTAACAGGCCACACGGCCTAATACTTGCATGAATGATGATGATGATGATGAAAAAATGTTTACATGGCCGGACACAAATACTAATAAAAGTGTTGATAATATAATCTGGAGTCGCCTCCCCACAGGCGTTAGTGCGCTTCACTTCGGAGTATTTGATGCCATAAGCACATTTAATGAAGGGAATGTGTCAAAGTGTCTAGTGCTACAATTAATAGGGCTCGGTGCTGGATGTGACTCTGTTGAGGCGATGAAGCGAATAGACAAGGAGCAGATCAGAAATGCGGACAACAAGTATCACCACAGAAGCCATGCAACAGAAAAGGGCTGTTAAAAGAAAGTTGCTGATGGAAAATGAAGAAGATCCTGATGACCCCAGCTATGGTGCAGCTTATTTTGATATTTCAACTTTGGAGCCCGATTGCCGTAAGTTTGATTTTTCAATACATAAAGAACATTTTCTCAGTTTAGAATTATTTTTATGAACTGAAATATTTAGGACTTATTAATACACAAGCTGAGGCTTTTATTTAAAAAATGGACGGCTGTTGTACACTTCAGGTTGCAAAAATTTTTCAATTTAATATCTTATTCCACTTATGCACTAAACACTTTTAAACACATTTAAAACATTTTGCAACAATTTTAAACATCTTCCAATGTTGCAACAATCTTTTTTTTATATTTATATATTTACGTAAAACATGGTCGTGCTACATTGCTTACAGCTATTGTCCCTCCTCTTCCTATGTTGTTCCAGCGTTGCCACCAACAACAACCCAAAATACTCCAGATGTTGCCAACCATTTTCCACGTTCCCTGGATTTCACCAACGTTAGAGTAATTGATTTGTGTTACAGTAATTGATTTAGGTTTGGTTAGCTTTTAGGTTCCTTGCTTTTTAAATGTGATTCCACGTTCCCTGGATTTCACCTACGTTAGAGTAATTGATTTGTGTTACAGTAATTGATTTAGGTTTGGTTAGCTTTTAGGTTTCTTGCTTTTTAAATGTGATTTGATACGTAAAATAAATTACCTCTTCATATCTGTTATTCTATGAAAATTCAAAATATCGGACAGTTACCACGTAAAATCATATTTCCACTAGTTCATTTCGTGTTAATTATACATTTTTAGACAAGTTCTGGGAATTTTGTGTCAATGTTGGTCATACTGATTTCTCATACATATACCGCCAACTGCTGGAGGTTGCATTTATCTACCTGGGATAATTGGAGCACTAGCACATGCGCACTGCGATTCTATAGAACTTAGAAATACTTTCGTGCGACTCGAAGTGTAAGCATATCCAAGTGGACAAGTTTTAAGAATTTTATAAAGTGATGATAATAATTGGTGGAATGAATAACATTTTTTATCTTATATAGTATAATTCCAGTTGAGAGTAAACAGCGTTGGGTTAATGGGAAGGTTCTGTTAATAACCAGTCAAAGTTTCATATTCCTAGCGTATTTTGTTTAGTTTCTGAGAAATGTTACCTTAAAAACCCATAAATTAACGTTGAGAAGGTAGAAGGTATTTTTCATATATTTGCCTAACCTACATCCGGAGAGCATTCCTGAGGACGTTAGAATTTCACTGGAGAGGTAAGTCACACAAAAGTTCGGAAAATGTTGATTTCCTGCAAACTTTCAAGAAATGAATTTTTATATCACATGACTGTCTTCTTTAGTGTCACGACCAGGTCCTGCTTCAACAATTGAATAGTTGCCCGGGAAACAGATCTACACCATAAACTGCTACTCAAGACTTCTGCCATTTTGTTACATAAAGGTAAAGGTGTCCCCCGCTACAGGCCTCAGGAGGCCCTTGGGGTAATGGGAGGTTAAGGCTCCCACGTTTCTGGACAATCGGCACTTGATGCCAGCACTGTGTGACGGTCGTCTTTATCCCCAGAACAAGAATCTGGTGCTCATTTCAGTTAGAGGCTGAGTCGACCCCAGGGCCATAGTGCTGCCAGAAGGTTTGGGTCAGTTTTAAAAATCATGACCCCAGCAGGACTTGAACCCTCGACCTCCCGGCTTGTAGCGCAATGCCTTAACCATTACGTTATGGTGTGACATTGAGATCACTATTCATTTGAAAGCCAAGCTTTAGAAATAAATAAAACAGGTCTGGAAGTGAGTCTTCATGTTTGATGCTTCAGCCCATTGAAGACCTTTGTTGTATGCTATTATGCATTGCAGAGACTCTTGATGTCCCAACTCCTTTCAAAAACCTTAAACTGAAAATATATAAAACTATTATTCTGCCAGTTATATTATATGGATGCGAAACATGGACTCTTACTTTAAGAGAGGAAAGGAGATTACAAGTATTTGAGAATAAAGTTCTTAGGAAAATTTTTGGACCAAAGAGAGATGAACAATCAGGTGAATGGAGAAGACTACATAACAATGAACTACATGGTCTTTGTAGGAAGCCAGATATAATAAGAACAGTTAAGTCTCGTAGACTGCGATGGGCAGGACATGTTGCACATATGGGGAATGAAAGACTTGCATAGAGGCTTCTTGTAGAAAAGCCAGAGGTAAAACGCCCAGTTGGTAGAACAAGAATGAGGTGGGAGAATTTCATTAACAATGATTTTAGGGAAGTAGATTATACAGGGAATGATTGGAAATCATTAGCTCAGGATAGGAGTGTATGGAGAGCTTATGTCCGTGCGGCCATGAACCTACGGGTTCGATAGTGCCAGTGAGTATGTAAGTAAGCAGGACTTGAACCCTTGACCTCCCGGCTTGTAGTGCAGTGCCTTAACCACTGCACTACTCTGTGCCATTTTGTTACATATAGAACATTTGAAAGCCAACCTTTAGAATAAATAAAGCAGGTCTGGAAGAGTGTTTTCATGTTTGGTGACTCAGCCCATTGCAGACCTCGTTGCCCCAACTGTGCGCCTCCATCCATTTGTATCTTCTGGATTCCTTCTCCATTCATGGACTCCAATAACCTTGATATTCTGTTCCACGCTGTCTACCCATCTGGTAAGAGGTCTTCCTACTTTCCTTTTTCCCCCTCTATTTTAGATGATTTAACTATACGGGCAATGTGTGTTTCTTCCAGTCGATGTAAATGGCCCAGCCATGTCAACCTTGTAAATTTTATTATTCTGACTCTGTCAGTATCACCATCTCAGTCATGGTTATATCTACTGCGCCATTTTCCATTTTGATGTTTTCATCCATGTGTTTTGCTTAGAATCTTTCTTCCAAATACATTTAATTTATTTTCATCACTTTTATCTGTTAGGGAGTAGGGATAGTTTTACATGCACCATGTCGTGATGTTCTCCAGATCGGTTACGAACCCACTGAAAACTCAATCTTTCAATTTTTGTTGTTTAAATTTCTTTTTATGACAACTATTGAGTTAAGGATTAATATGTTAAATATAATTTTATTTTTGTATTTATTAAAGATGGAATAATATATATTGTTGTTATTTTGTGTTATTTGGGTTGCAAGGGATAGTGACGTGCATTTCGTCACCTCTCGTATCCAAATCTCATCCTCAACCTGCTCGTGGTGCAACCTGCTATTACAAATGAGGCTCTGAGGACCGAGTACTGGCGGTATAAACCACATCACCTTAATGTAGAGGAAATGCTACATTAGTGGGAACCCCACAATAATACCCCTCTGGGCCAGCAACACATTGGGTGAAAAAAATTTACATTTGTTTTCAAGTCTCAAGGTTCTCGCAAGACCAGTATTAAGATATGGTACTGAAGCATGGACAATACGAAGAAGAAATGAAAGCTGAATAACAGCAAATGAGATGTGATTTATGCGCCGAACAGCAGGCTACACAAAGTGCGACCATAAAAGAAATGAGTAATTATGGAAGAGTTGGATGTAGAACTCATGCTTCACCATATACAAAACTACCAGAACAACTGGAAAGCCCATCTTCAACGAATGCCATCTCATAGAATTCCAAAAGTCATACATCGTTACTGCCCCTAAGGCAAAAGATCGCTGGAACGTCCAAAAGAGGGCTGGATGGAAAATTCCTCTTTGAGACCGTAACAGGCCACATGGCCAAATACTTGCATGGATGATGATGATGATTTTGTGTTATTTCAGCGGTATGGCGGGACATGTGATGCCCAGTTCTAAACATTGGCCGAGGGAATCAGATCAGATGAAGTCATACTCAGGTCAAGGTGTGGTGGGAAGCCCCACATCTCTCGCTGAGAACTTCGACACTGTGGATCCTCCTCCTCCTCACAACACCGAGTACAGAAATGGTAAGTACTTTTGTACTCCCTGGTGTGACCTTGTGTCTACTGAGCTTCAGGAGGCATTAAAATCCCAACAATTGCTTTATTTGGAGAGAGCTTGTGTTGTCATAGATTTCAGCACTAAATACCTGTTTAAAATTTAAAATAAATTCTATTGATCTCACCTCATATCCGATTGTCTAATTAGATCTGTTTCAGAACTTGGGTGGTTTCATCATTGGTAATTTCATGACTGATGTTCAGTTGTCCAGGAGCACTGCTTCTTACTCAATCTGTTAGTGGATTGATGAACCTCCAAATCAAATCAACTTCCCTGCAATTTCAAAATTCATTACTTTTTCTTTCTTGTTCTTTTTTTAATATAAATTTTTTTCCCAAGCTGTTAGCTCTTTTTTGGTTTTTCTATTTGTTTTATTAAATTGGCCCTTCTTTGAATCTCATATTTTTCAGGCCAAAAATGAAGAGAGAAAAATAATTAATTTTAAAATTCGTGGGAAAGATGATTCAATTTGGAGGTTCATTGGTCCACCAGTAGGTGGAGTAAAAAGCAGTGTTTCTCTATGACAGAACATCAGTCGTGGATTTAAAAAAGTACTCAATGGCCTGAATGGCTTAGAAGGTTCTAGGCCTAGCAGCTGGCTGCTGGCCTCACATCCATATGTGTTAATCACAGAATTAGATGATCATCCAGCCAACATAGTGGTGACATGTGGTCAGCATGTCGGGTTCCCCAGCCAATGTAGTTAGTTTTCTCAACTCGTAGCCACCACTACTTATTGTAGCTACCCAAATTCCTCACGATGCTGGGTGGGTATCAGTCCAACACTGGCCGAAATTCCATGGGAAAATTTCTTCTCCCATGGAGACTTGAACCAGCGCAAGTTCGAAGGCATCTTGTCTTAATCATTTGGCTGAACATGAGACGGGTCGTGGAATTACTGGAGATGATATGATTAAGGTTGGAAAGTCGGTCTAATTAGATGAGAGGATGTGAGGTGACCTTCAACTTGAAGGTTAGGCTGTAAGTCTGTGCCGATTCAAAGTATATCCCTCCATTTGGTCATGGGGCATCCAAAGGAATATTGTAAAGTCTGTTTTGATAGACGACATGTCTGCAGTCTCTTTATGTATGTTGATACCATTTTAATTTGTTTGTCTGTCAATTTACTAGTTAATTTTATATATTCGCAATTGTTCTCTAAGTTTTGTTATCCGTATGTTATGAGCAGGAATGCCAATACCTTATAAAATCTCATCATTGTCTCTTTTCTAGTTTTATTAAGCAAGGTTTTTTGATTTGTGCCACACTTGCCGGGATTTTGATAATTTATTATCTGGATCTTTCTCTTTTTCATATGATAATAAGCTCCCAAATAATTACTGCTAAACAAGCCATAGATATCTGCCATGATGATTGTTGTTTCTAATACAGTTTTTCATGCTGATTGTAAATCAGAAAGCCGTTTTGTTCTATCACCCCATGTTTTCAAGATATCAACAAAAATATCATATTTATGGAACACCTTACGTTGGAAATTTTTAATTGTTTGTTGGTTATTTTTTTTAATGAAACGTCAAATTTTTGCATTGATTGTGAAGTACAGTTATAATTAAAATAATTGTCTAAGCTTTATTTGAGATCGCATTACTATCCTTTTATGTTTCTTTTTTTATTTTCAATGAAAGACCAATGGCGTCTAGAGGTTGCATGAATTCACCAGATTTGTTTTGCTAATGTGTGTGGCTATCTAACAGACAAAGCCCATCGAGCAAGACATTTACACCATTTCTGAGGAAAGCATGTTAACTATACTTTGATTCGAAGGTGGACAGTGGTAAGTCATGGGCACCACAGTTCATCTGTTTGACATGTGCATCCAACCTTACTGGGTTGGATAAGGAAGACAAAGAAGAACAGTTCCTATGATATTGCGTGAGTCAAGACACCACACCTCAGACTGTTATTTCTGTTTGACAAATACCACTGGATTCTCGTACAAAACTTGTGCATCTGTGAACTATCCCGATGTTTCCTCAGTTTTTAGCCAATTCCACATGATCCCGTCACTTGTCCAATACCAACACCACGTATACATACAGAGACGATGAAGGAAGTTGTCCATCTTCTAGCAAACACCTCAGACTCTGACTACCATCCTAGTGAAGATATTCATTTGATGAATAATGATGAACTTTGCGACCTCGTACCGGATCTGGCACTAACAAAAGGCCAAGCTGAAACTACCAGGTTTACGTCTTAAAGAGTTTAATTTGCTAGCACCGGGTACAAGAACTCCACAATTTTGACACAGACAGAAAGAGCTGTGTGCAGTTTCTTTCAATGAGTGACAATATGTGCTACTGCAAGGACGTTCAAGGTCTTTATGTCAAGCCTCAGAGTAGAACATAGCCCTGAAGCATGGCAACTGTCTATTGATTCTTCTAAGACAAGTTTGAAGACAGTATTATTACACAATTAAGAGGGAGAAGAAGTTATATAGTATCCTGCTGGAGTTCGGAATTCCTAAAAAGTTAGTTAGACTTATACGAATGTGTCTATAATGGCACAAAGAGGAGGATGCGTGTAGGCAAACAGTTATTGGATAAATTTGAAATCCGCAATGGGTTGACGCAAGGAGATGCACTATCTCCTTTACTATTTAATTTTGTACTAAGAGCTGTCATCAAATCTTTAGAGGATGAAGAAGGCCTACAACTCAATGTTATTAATAAGCTGTTAGTTTATGCTGATGATGTAGTACTATTGGCCGATAGCGAGGAGAATACTAAAGGCCAACACGCACACACTATTGAGTAACACTAAGAAATTAGTGAATCAGTGAATTAGGTTAGTGATATATCTTAAAAAAAAAATGGTGGCTGTTAGAGTAAAAGCGTTTGCATATTTTGAATCAGCATGTCTGAATTGTTTTAAAACAAGTGTTTGATACCAAGATATGTTCGGAAAGTTTTTTTTTTGTTATTTATATGTGAATTATAAGATCTTACTTGATCTATTTTCTTGGTTTGTAGAACTATTTTTGATCGGATAGGATATTTTCCTTCTAATGCCGTTACTTTTTAATTTGTTTGTTGATGGTGTGAGGTGATAAATTATATATTTTTAAATTTTGTAAAATTCTTTAACAACTGTATTATTTGCAGAAACTACTTCCATATGGTTCAAAGCTTCATAGTCCTGCATAAATTCCAAGTATTGTTGCTTCAATTTAGGATCTCTTTAAAATCGTTTTTCAAGACCAAATAACTTTTTTGTTGCAAAGTTCCTTAGTATATTGTATAGATGGAGTATTGCAGTTAAAACATCTTTTCTTACTTAATGGGACAACATCGGCAGAAAGTACTAAAAAATCTGATTATTTTATTTCATCTTTTGATAGTTTATAGCAGTCAACTATAATTCCTCCAAGTTCCATAACTCAATTCAAATTGATTATTCCTTAAAAAATTACAAGGGTGCTGTCATCTGCCACTCTCGCCTTTCTTTTCCTGCTTGCTGTCATATTTGGTTTTATTTTTACTAGCGTAATTTGCAGGCATGTAAGTGTACATTATCTATTTGTAATTTATGAAAACAGTAAGATTAAAACTAAGACTGCGTATACAAAGAGGACATATTACAATTATAGGAATATATAGCGCAGACGAAGGACAAAATAGAGATGATGTAATAGAGTTTTACGAAGAACTCCAGAAAGTCATAAATAAAAATGATTACCTTATTTTAACTGGAGATTTCAATGCACGTATAGGAAATAAACCAATACCAGAAACCATAGGTAAACATGGTGAAATAACTATAAACAATAATGGAAAACTTTTAATAGACTTCGTCCCCTATATTAGCTTGAAAGTAACGAATACCTTTTTTCCACACTTAGATATTCACAAATATACATGGAGTGCCAGAGGAAGTACAAGTATAATTGATTATGTAATTGTAAATAAAAAACTTTCAAATTTAGTTCATGATACTAGAGTATATAGAGGGCATGATATTAATTCTGATAATTTTTTAGTGATGTCTAAAATAGCTATACCAACCCGATGGAAGAATTACACTATAAGATGGAAAATAATGAAACATTTATAGTTCACCTATTACAACAAGAATCCATTAAAGAACTATATCAAAAGAGATTAAACCATTATATATTACAGAAAATCCTAAGTAGAATATAAATGAAGAATGGGATGAGATTAAAAGAATAATATCTCAAGCTGCAAAAGAATCTTTAGGAATGAGAAAGAAATCATATTGTAAAAAAAATTAAAAATTTGGATTGAGGACTTAGACCATCTAGTAAATGAAAAGAAAACGGCGTATCTAAATTATCTTAATTGGAAAACAAATGAATCATTAATTGAATACAAAAGAAAATGCGCAATAGTTCGTAGAGAAGCTAAAAAAACTAAAAGAACAATGTGGGATAAATATATAAGTGATATCGAACACGATGTACATGGAAAACAAGAAAAGGCAAACAAAATTATGAAACATTTATATAATGAAACAAGAGATACAGAAGCCTGGGTAAAGCGCGCCGAGCGTTCACATAGGCTCGGAAAAACACTTAGTACAAAATTCAATCGACAGAAAAATTCTTTGTCCTTACAATCCACCGGGAATCAGGGACCCCAGGAAGCGGGCTCGCCGGCCGCTAATAATATCATCCGAGGACTCGGTAAAGCACGCCTAGCGATCAGACAGAAAAATTGTAGGCTTAAAGTGGCCACACTAAAGAGAAACTATCCTAGTGTATTCAGTGTTTATATCTTAGCTGGTATTCTGAAAAATGAATATAATACAGTCAGTGCAGTGATCTTTTACACGCTGTTAAGTCGTGTACTTACCTTATAGTACACATAACGACAGAACTAAGTCTTGCCATGGCAAGCAGCATCACCAATATGCATGATTTTATAGACGAGGAAAACGAGAAACCTGAAGAAATGTGGGCTGAAGTACTCAAAGAATTTGAAGAAATAATTGATAATAAAAATTAGATTCAAAACTCACCATTTGCAGTAATAACCTCAGAAATTCAAGGAATAATAATGATGCTGATAATAATAATAATCATAATGATGATGATGATAATAATAATAATGAACTTATTTGATACTTTCTCGGATTTCGCTGGTTCCCACATGTCAGAGGACCTAATCTTGCAATGTAGGTATCAGATCGATGAAATACAAGTAGCTACATCCATCCACAGTAATTCTGCCCGAAGGCAGGTCCTTCACTGCAATCATAGCATTTTCATGCTATGCTTGCAGCTTTACTAGGAAATTGTTGGTGTGGTAGCTTCCTGTTGCTTTCCACACCGGTGAGAAGGATAATGATGATGATGATGGCCATATGATTTCAGGGACCGTTGGGGCCTTAAAGTTTTCCTAACATTTTTCATACAGGTGAGGAAAAACCCCGATAAAAACCTCACCCAGAAAAACTGCCCCGACCGGGGATCGAACCCGGGCCCGCTGCGTCACAAGGCAGCACGCTACCTCGAGACCACAGCGGTGGACAAATAGCTACAAAAACCTAAATTTCTATCTGGAAACAATCCAGAACATAGCCCAGGACACGTTCAATGAAGTCCAAAATTAGTGCCTAGAAAGAGGTAAAAAGAAAAATACACCTAAAAGCAGGATTTTCCAAAACTGACTGACAGTCACAAGCCTAAAAATGCAAACAAAAGAAAAACTTACATAAATCGGCTGATGCCGAGTTATAAAGGCAGGCTCCAGCCAGTGAGGGTACTCTGACGCTAGAACTGTCAAACAAATTTGCAATTCTAACTAGCGAAGGAGTAAATTCTGGTTCCTCAACGCATAAAGTATCAAGCAAGGATAAACCATCTCAAAAGAAAGATAAGAATGGTGATTCAAACACTAAAGAGAAACCGTCCACATATACAATAATATAACCATCATCAATATCAGAGCAGATAACATGCGAGGACAATGGTCGATCCCAAAAAGAGAAACCAGCCATCATCCAGGGATTAAGCCTGTTGGCTCGTTCCGGTTTCATGAATGCGAGAATTGTTAAAATTGTTCAGACCATCTTTTGTGTAGGCGACCAACATTTATTCTTCCATTCGGTTTATAATTTAGCAATAATTTTGGAAATCTTCTTTCTGGCATTCTATCAATATGTTCTTTCCAGTCGATCCTATATTTAATTATTCAGTCTGTAAGTTTGAAAATATTTAGTTCCTTTCTTATATCTTCATTTCTTTTCTTATCCAGCAGAGTATATCCTGCTATATTTCATAAAAATCGCATCTCAGCTGCTTCCAATCTTCGTTCTTGTCTTTTAGTGATCGTCCAACATTCTGATCCATAAATCAATACAGGAACAGCCATTACTTTATAAAATTTAAATTTTGTTTCTTTTCTTGTGTTTTTAAGGGTTCTTTTAATAGTGCCACACATTAGATTACATTTATTTATTTATTTTGTCATTAATATCTTCAATTTTAACACATGATAAATTGAAATCTAGATATTTTAAAACAGTTCACTTGCTCTAAAATTTTATTATCAATTACTATTTTTGCTCTTAAGGTATCATGTCGTTTAAATGCTAAAATTTTAGTTTTATTCTTTGAAATTTTTAAATTGTAATTGACACTTATTTTTTCCAAATTAAAAATAGCTCTTTGCTGATCATCTTCTGAACTGGAAATCACTACTTGATCATCAGCAAATAATATTGTATCCAACAGATTATTATTTATTTTAAAATGTTTATTTAAATTAATCTGCCACTTTAACAAAACTTCATCTATATATAAATTAAAATAGTAGGTGATAAAGGACACCCTTGTCTGACACCACGATTTATAATTACGTTTTTTTATGTTTAGATTTAAAATCTCTGTTTATTACAATTTGATTATTAACATATAGATTTTGTATAGTCATAATCAAATGTTGTGGTATACCTTTATTTGTCATTATATCCCATATTTTATTTCTATGTACCATATCAAATGCTTTTTCATAGTCTATAAATCCTATATATGTTGGGATGTTAAATTCTATATGCTTTTCAAATAATTGAGTCGTGAATATACAGTCGGCTCTTCCATTTCTGAATCCATTTTGAACATCCAATATGATATTTTCTATACCGTAATTATGTTTAAGCGGTTTTTTTAGAATATTGGCATAAATTTTATAGCACGTATTCAATATAGGTATTCCTCTATAATTAGAAGGATCTTTTCTGTTTCCTTTTTTATATGTAGGGTATATTTTGGCGATTTTCCATTCTTCGGGAGGAATTTCCAATATATATTTATAAATTCTAGTAGACGAACTTTTAGAGAAAACGATGCATATTTAATTAATTCTATGTTCATATTTCGATACCCGGTGTGTTTTTGTTATGGAAATGATCAATTAGAAGTTGTTAATTCCTCTATGGTTATTAAATCTACGTGTTTATCTGCTTGTATTATTTATTCTTCATTTTTTTCTGTCCATAATTCTTTATAGTTATCTATCCTTTTTTTCTTCTGAAATGTTATTTAATTTAAATGTATCTCTTGTTTCATAATTGTGTACGCCTTTTCTTGTTTTTCATGTGCATCGCGTTCGATATAACTTATATATTTATCCCACATTGATCGTTTGGTTTTTCTAACTTCTCTACAAACTATTGCGCTTTTTCTCTTTGTATTCAATTAATGATTCATTTCTTTTCCTATTAAGGTAATTTAGATACGCCGTTGTTTCTTTTCATTTATTAGATATTATTATTATTATTATTTTTTATTATTATTGTTATTACTATTATCGTAAGTATTATTATTGTATAAAATGTTGTTTGTACATGAATTTACATTGCTACATTTAATGTATCTGTAACTTTATAATTAGTATAGTGTATCTCTATTGTTTGTCAAATACTTATTCTATTTGTGCTGGTTCAGGGAAGAGAAGATATTATGGCTTTAACTCTGCCAGAATAAATAAAAACATTATTATTATTATTATTATTATTATTATTATTATTATTATTATTATTATTATTATTATTATTATTATTATCGTTGTTATTATTGTTGTTATTACTTTTTTTCCTAAGTCCTCCATTCCAAATTTTTAATTTTTTTATTATGATATCTTTCTCATTCCTAAAGATTCTTTGCAGCTTGAGTGATTATTCTTTTAAATCATCCCCATTCTTCATTATATTTCTCTACTACAGGATTTTCTGTCATCTCTTTTGATATAATTCTTTTATACGTCGTCTTGTTGTAATAGGTGAACTTTAAATGTTTCATTATTTCGATCTTATCATAGTGTAATTTCTTCCATCGGTTGGAATAGCTATTTTAGACATCACTAAAAAATGATCAGAATTAATATCAGGCCCTCGATATACCCTGGATCATGAACTAAATTTGAAAGTTTTTTTATTTACAATTATATAATCAGTTATACTTGTACTTCCTCTGGCACTCCATGTATATTTGTGAATATCTAAGTGTGGAAAAAAGGTATTCGTTACTTTCAAGCTATTATAGGGGACGAAGTCTATTATAAATTTTCCATTATTGTTTATAGTTACTTCTCCATGTTTACCTATGTTTTCTGGTATTGGTTTATTTCCTATACGTGCATTGAAATCTCCAGTTAAAATAAGGTAATCATTTTTATTTATGACTTTCTGGAGTTCTTCGTAAAACTCTATTACATCATCTCTATTTTTCCTTCGTCTGGGCTTGTATCCCTATAATTGTAATAGTCCTCTTTGTATACGCATTCTTATTTAATCTTACTCTTCATAAATTAGAATTAGATAATCTACACTTACATGCCGGCAAATTACGCAGTAAAATAGAACCAAATATGACAGCAAGCAGGAAAAGAAGGTGGGCGTGGCAGATGACAGCACCTTGTAATTTTTTTAAGAATAATCATTTGAATTGAGTTATGGAACTTGGAGGAATTATAGTTGAATGCCTAAACTATCAAAAGATGAAATAAGAAAATCAGATTTTTTAGTACTTTCTACCGATGTGTCCCCTTAAGTAAGAAAGGATGTTTTAACTGCAATACTCCATCTTTACATTATACTAAAGAACTTGCAACCAAAAAGTTATTTGGTCTTGAAAAAAGATTTCAAAGAGATCCGTTGCGTAAAAATGATTCTTGTCTTTACCAAAATTGATTCTCGGTTTATCAGCCCACCGCTGAATATCTCGTAGGCCTCTGTGCGCCTTTCTACTACATCTAAGTAAGGATCTGTCTTTACTATATATCGCAATATCATCGGCATTCAGGGCCAGTTGCGTATATGTCCTCCCAGGAACGTCGGCGGTATAAATAGTATATAGCAATGGTGATAGTAGGGATCCCTGAGTCACTCCAGCTAGAATAGTTCGTCTATCAGAGATTATTCGACTCATTCTCTGCTCTTAAATGTGAACAGCTTTTTATGCGAGTATCGAATACGCTCATCCTCTCTGATCTATCGTAAGTTCTGCCTTCTGATTGGTTGACGTAGGGAATTGCATTGCACCAAAGAGAAACGAGCTTTTGGTTGGTGGTCAACACGTGTTACCTATTTCAGTCATAGTGAACAGTTGCACAAATTTTTACGTGGAATACGTTTTTTCGTGCTACTTAAAATTATCAATAAATATAATTGTGTTTGAAGATAGAGCAGTCCTTTTACATTTTGGAGACTTTTTAATAAGGTGAGTTGTCAAAACAAATTACTGGCCGGTGGTGGGTTTGCCACCGTAGGCGCGATTATGATACAGAATTTGAAGACCTCATTTTTGAAAACGTTTCTTGTCCACTTGGCACCAAATCTGACTTTTAGTGTTTCTGCATTCTTCTTACGTTCCTCTATGTACAAATATCATTTGGCCTCAGGACGTTCTATAAATGACTAAAAATTCGTATAAAATGTGGCTATTTGAAACTAAGTGATTCTTGTCCACAGCAAAATGGCGACCATATATTAGTTGCAGGTTTCAAAACAAAATGTCCTTTTTTGATGGCATACAGATCTGGACTTTTTGGTTTCAAAATGTCCCACTTCCATCTTCTAAGTACTTTACAATCATGTAAAATAACTTGTTTTCTGCTATACTTCGCGTTTGTTCTCATTGTTTGAAGGGACAGAATAAAAACTGTTGTATATGCACCATGTCGTGATATTCTCCGGATAGTTAACTATTCCACACAAAACTTTTTTATTAATTAAATAAAAATAAAACGTAGTTTTATTTGATTTTCATATTTATTATATAATTCAGTGACAGCTGTTTCGGTACACTGAACCTTCTTCAGACATGTTAACAAATTATGAATTGTGTTCCAACTGATCTAAGCAACATTACAACAATATTTATTTAAATTTTTTAATTTAACAAAGGGATTCATTCAAATCAAGTTGAGAATTTAACAGTTTTTTACTACTTTTAAATTTATTAATTTCTACAGCCTCCAAAAGATCTAACTTCTTACCCTTATCACAAATATGTAAAATTCAAAATTTGGATCGAAACAATGATTAAATTGGAATAGGTGGTTAGCATATTTTGAATTTTCTAAATTTCTGTTATATGCTCTCATGTATTCCTTTATCCGAGAGATAAAAGGTCTACCAGTTGGTCCTATATAGACATTGTCACATATGGCCACACTTCAATTTATATACACCTGATAATTTTCCTTTTTTTGTTATGGTATTATTGTTTTTTATTATATTTTGTAGAGTTTTATTGGTTTTAAATGCCACATTAATGTTCAACTTTTTAAAGTGTTTAGATATTTTATTTGAAAGTGGGCCTATGTATGACATTACGACATATTTCTTTGTGTTTTCTTTGGGTGAAGGAAAAACTTTGTTAATTGCTTTTTGTAATGAACCTTCTCAATTAAACATTCTAATTGCAAAAAAAAGCAATTAACAAAGTTTTTCCTTTACCCAAAGAAAACACAAAGAAATATGTCGTAATGTCATACAAAGGCCCACTTTCAAATAAAATATCTAAACACTTTTAAAAGTTGAACATTAATGTGGCATTTAAAACTAATAAAACTCTACAAAATATAATAAAAACAATAAAAGCAAAACAAAAAAGAAAAATTATCAGGTGTATATAAATTGAAGTGTGCCACATGTGACAATGTCTATATAGGACAAACTGGTAGACCTTTTATCTCTCGGATAAAGGAACACATGAGAGCATATAACAGAAATTTAGAAAATTCAAAATATGCTAACCACCTATTCCAATTTAATCATTGTTTCGATCCAAATGTTGAAATTTTACATATTTGTGATAAGGGTAAGAAGTTAGATCTTTTGGAGGCTGTAGAAATTAATAAATTTAAAAGTAGTAAAAAACTGTTAAATTTTCAACTTGATTTGAATGAATCCCCTTTGTTAAATTAAAAAATTTAAATAAATATTGTTGTATTGTTGTTTAGATCAGTTGGAACACAATTCATATTGTTAACATGTCTGAAGAAGGTACAGTGTACCGAAACAGCTGTCACTGAATTATATCTTAATAAATATGAAAATCAAATGAAACTACGTTTTATTTTTATTTAATTAATAAATATGGATTTTCATCAAGTAAACACCAACTCAATTGATTACAAAACTTTTTTGTTTGAATTTTTGTTGTTTAGATTTCGTTACCTGACAACTGTTCAATTAAGGATGATTATGTTAAGTTTAATTATTTGTTCTTTATTTATTAAAAATAGAATAATATATATTGTGGGTATTTTATGTTATTTCAGCAGTATGGCGGAAACGTGTAATGCCCACTTCTGAACATCGGCCGCAGGAATCAGCTGAGACGATGTCATACACAAGTCAAGGTGTAGTGGGAAGCCCCACATCTCTCGCTGAGAACTTTGACACTGCATTCTCATCTACTGTGGACCGTCCTACTCACAACACCGAGTACAGAAATGGTAAGAACTTTTATACTCCCTAGTGTGGCTTTGTGTCTTGTGATCTTCAGGAGACATTAAAATTCCAACAATTGTTTTATTGGGGAGAGAGTATGATGTCATACATTTACAGCACTAAATACCTGTTTAAATTTTAAAATAAATTCTCTTCACCTCACCTCATATTCTATCTTCTAATTAGACCTGTTTCAAAACATAGGTGGTTTAACATCAGTAATTTTGCTCAGGAGCACTGCTTTGTACTCCATCTGTTGGTGGATTGATGAACCTCCAAATCAAATTAACTTCCCCAGAATTTCAAAATTCATTACTTTTCCATTTATTTTTCTTTTTCACCTGAATGAGATTTAAGTACTTCATCTCACCTCATACACTCCATGTTTTTGACAACCGATGACCGCATTTCAGGGACAGCCATATTTCCGACTTGAATTTTTGCCTTCACCATCGTCTTCTAGTATTGATTTGATGAACTTGGAGATAAAATCTTGTTTGCCGAGAATTCCAGAATTCATGGATGTATAACTGTTATTCTGAATGTATATCTCTTCCCAGACTGTTAATTCCATGGCCTTTGCCAAATGTTTTGAAAGTTTAGTTTCTTTTCAATTTTATGATTCTCTAGCAAACTATGAGCTGCAATTGATAATTTCTCAATTGAGGGTTTGAATGGAATATGGCCATAACTCATGTTTTATGCTTTTTCCATTCAATTCCCGGTCAGGACAGGCTCCTGGGTGAGGTTTTTTTCCAGGGTTTTTTCCTCACCTGTAAGACAAATGTCAGGATGCTTAGCGCCCAACGGTCCCCGAAAGTCATCTGTCAATCATCATCCATATCATTATCATCATCATCCTTCTCCAGTGTGGAAAACAATAGGTAGCTACCACACGTATAATTCCCTAGTATAGTGCTAAACGTAGCATGAAAATGCTGACTGCAGTGAAAGACCTGTCATCGGGCAGAATTACTATGGATGGATGGAATATCTCAAAATGTATATTTTATAATTGTATCCATATTACAGTAATATAATGTACGGTTAAAAACTATAATATAGTTACGTTGTAGGTTCGTCTCCACAACTTTAGTTCTTTTAAAACTCTGTAGGCCTTTTGGGACTAGTCCCATTATCAGCAGAATGCATTAGGTCCGTTCTTGTTGACCCTTGTTGAAGTACTGACTTGGTTGTGAGAATTTTGTACAGAGGATTGTGTGGATTAGGTGTGTATTCATTGAGAATCAGGTTGTTGTTGATTTCTCTTAGGATTGCGATTTCCTCCAGTATATTTATTCTCGTTGGAATGTTTTTTCTATGTACAATTGTGAGGGTGTTATCGATGTTATGCATATGGTGTCCAGCTTGAATTACATGTTTTGCATAACTTGATTTTCCTCCATTGTAAATGAAATCTCTGAAATGTTCCTTGAATCTAATGTTGAAGCTTCGGTTAGTTTTCCCAATGTAGAATTTATTGCAGTCTGTACATGTTAATTTGTCGAATTCATCTATTTCTTCGATGTTGTTGTTTATTAAATTGTTTAATTTGTTGTCAGTTTTGTAGGATATATTAATATTCTTGTCGAGCTTTTTTAGTGTGTTGGCCAATTTTAATGTTTCTTTACCAGTGTATACGTGAGAGTTATCCATTTCTTGTTGTTGTCATTGGAATCTATTTCAAGTTTGGTTATGTTGGTAATGTTGTTTTTTCTTTTTTGTTTGTTTATAATTCTATTTATTATTTATTTGTTGTAGCCATTAATTTTTGCCATGTGTTTGATGTAATTTAATTCTTTATTATAATTGTCTTTATTTAGAGGGAGTTTTAACATCCTATTTATTAGGCTTTTGAATGTACTTATTTTATGTTGAAAAGGATGTCTCGATTTATTGTTTATGGCTAGTGTGTTGCTTGTCGGTTTTCGATAAATGCCAATTTCTATTTTGTTGTTGGTGAAGTTTTTTTGTTAGTGTTAGGTCCAAATAGTTTATACTGTTGTTGATTTCTGTTTCATCAGTAAAGATGACGTATTAATTATTTATGACAGCAAAAATAGAAAAGACAAAGAAATCTCTCAAGATTTAAATAACATGCACAACAAAATAAACAGCCTCAATCCACGTTCCCCATCTTGTAATCACTGGTTCCAGTGGAAGAGGGACTCCAGGAAGTGTTTGTCGGAATAGTGCTATCCGTGATGGGGCTTTGGAGAATACCTTTTTCATGTTCGAAATAAGGCTGTTGACTTTCGAGAATTCATTTCTTACTGTTTCAGCAATCCTGTGTAAAGCGTGGGCTAAACAGGTAACATGAATTAAGTTTGGATAAAATGTTTGCAGTAGAGGAGAAGCAGCAATCATATATGAAGCGGCATCGCTACACAAAAGAAGAACTTTTGAATCATCTACTCCTCCAGGATATAACAATTGTAGACCTTTATTGACGAAATATGCAATTTCTTTATGGTTTAGTTTATCAATCGATTTGGAGCACAAGAGATGAGATAAACTAGGCACATCGGGATCCATTTTACCAACTACCAGATTTGCTATGTATCTTCCCATTGCATCAGTGGTTTCATCCACACATAACCATATGGAGGATTCACCAATGTCGTCTTGAATTGATCTCAAAGTTTGGTTGTAAACGGAATCTAGACAGTTCTTTCTTAAAGTAGATTCTGAAGGTACGGTCTGGTTACAGTATTTTTGTAAAAAAGATTTAAATACGGTATTCTGCACAGCATTCCACGGGATATTTGCCGCTACTAGGGCTCTGCACAGCTCCACGTTGAAATCTCTCTACCATTTGAAGACGAGGGTTCCGTCAATAATGCCTGCTTTAAGGTGTTGTTCTGGGCGGCCTTCGCTTTATGAGCAACTCCACTAACATGCTGATTTATATGAGTTTTTTTCTCTTGTGAAACCTGAACAACGGAAACAATATTTAAATATTATAATCTGTAATCTACGTTGTTACAAATATCGCAGTTCATAGGTTCCTCTTATTTTAATATTTACTTACCTCTTTGCAGCAATAACGGCAGAATATAATTGTCCCATCATATGTCAATCCTGGAACATCCTTTATCCATTGTTCAATTAGCACACTTTTGTTGCCTTTGTATTTCGGCATTACACTGAATTAATATGTAAATATGACACTAGAAAACTGCACCTCAGGGATATCCTCACACGGCTGTCTTGGTGTATTAATTGCAACACTTGGGAAAATTTTATATAGAAACTCCAATTTTATTCTGTTAACATAGGAGCAACATGCTCCTGCACCCACACTGCTCCAGAGACTCCTCCTAACTAACATACAAAATCAGTTGAACAGTTTCCTTGTTGACAACAATGAGCAGCTATACATTTCAAATCTGTCTACTTCTGTTTTACTAACAGATGCTGCAACCTACTCTATTACCCATTGTTGTTTTTATCAAAATATTATTATTTAAATCTACAAACATAAATTTTAACTAAATTAAATATAATATAATATAATAAGAAATTTAGCATTTAAAATTATATATATAAATATAAATTTTGAAATATACAATAAATGTTTTGCTACAAGCCAAATGTTGAAAGGTCTTTGAACTAAATTCATCCCAGTACAGAATTTTTCTATTTCATTGATGTATGGAAATATTTTTAAAAAATGACTAAATACGTAGAAATAGGCATTTTAGACTCTAAAACTTTAAAATAGGTCACAGTGGGCAAAATAGGCATTTTAGGCACAATAAAATGCCTATCAAATGCTCTAATTTGATATAAAATATAAAGATATTTAATTAGTTACAAATTTACCCCTATAGAAAAAAATAGGCTTTTAGCCTAAAATCCGAGGTCTAGTCATTATACATAGATAGATAGATTTTCTTCAAATAAAATTTGTTATTCGGCAAGAAATGATAAATTTAATATTTAAGATTGAAAATAAAAAATGTTTGTATACACAGGATGTTAAGCTGATATCTGAATGTTGTGTTTCAGTTGCCGGTGCTGATCGGTATGACACAGCGAGACGTAAGCGAGTATTGGAAGAAGGTGACAGAGCAACGCCTACTCAACTGAAGGTAAAGAAGAGGAGTTTTGCATGCACCTGCTGGTGAAACCGAACCAGAACATCACGTCATGGAACAAGAAGTGACTGTACCTCCTCCACCTCAGCAAGTTCCAGTGCAGCCGCAGGTGTCCCTGGTCAGTATCTCATTCTGTTACAACACTAGAATTTTCATTCAACTGCATGTTGTTAATTAATGATAGAGTTATATTGTATCCTCCTTTCAGAAGGTCAATTCCAACCATCTCTATCTTCCCGTGCTTTCCTTCTTTTTAGTTCTTCCCAGTCGTATCCTCTTTCTTGTAGACTTTTCTTCATCTGGTTCATCTATCTCTCTCATAGTCGTTCTCCTTGTATCTTGAGATTTAACAGTGTTTGTGGTAGTCTTTCCTATTCCATTCTTTGTAGATGTCCTAACCATTTAATCTTTTTTTTATAAATCTGTTGTTAATTTTTCAACATGTAAGGTCTCCCTGAGTTTGTTATTTCTTATTCTATATCTCCTTGTTTTATGTACCATTCCACATAAGAATTTCATTTCTGTAGCTTGAATTCTGCTCAAGTCCTTCTTTGTACACGTCCAAGTGTCAGGTGCATATGTTAACATTGGTTTGAAATAAGTTTTATACATTGCCATTTTAGGCGTGATGGGTATATCTTTATTCCAGATAATTGTTTTTTTAAATTATAGACATTTAAACATTTTTCTATGACTTGCCTCATAGAATAATAGTCTGTGTTACTGACTACAGTTGAATGAGTTCCCGGGTTCAATTCCTGATCAAACAATGGAAATTTTCCATAAAGCAAATTATTGGTTGCCCATAGTCTGGATTTTAGGTTAAGAACTCTCCTGGTGCTTCATTACCATATCATATCATTGGGGTAACATAACTCTGCCTTTCAGGTGCCCCAACATGAGAAATGGATTACAATTTCGCCAATGCCAGGGGAGGAAGCTAGAAATGTCATAAGAGACAACCTGGTGGCATCAGACGAATAAAAAAATATTTTCTCTATTGTATTCACGTAGACTTTCATGGCAGGAGTTGTTATTATGATCTTGAAGAAGATTTTAGGGCTGTAGGCCGGGGTCGTGAGGCTTGTACTTCCCTGACATTTTGCCAAATGCAGTCTCTGTTGAAATGTCGGGGAACTACAAGCCTCACGACCACAGCCTACAGCCCAAAAATCTTCTTCAAAATCATAATTTTCTCTGTTCTTTTCCTGATTTCAGTCTGTATTTTGCCATTTGCATTTATCAGTGTTCCTAGTAATAGTATAGAAAAATGTGATGGTACAGAGAGAAATGTGTGAATAAATTGGAAGCCTAATAGCTCAGATGGAAGAGCACTCGTGTACAGAAGTATATTTATCTCTTCAAATTTAATTTGTAAATCTTGTTTGTGCAATAGGGACTTATCTAAGTGTTTGTTTTTCAGCTTCCAGCGGGACACAACTGCCACACAATCTCATAGAGGATGGTCCGAGCGCCCCAGATCATCTCTTGTCAAGTTGCGACAGCGATGAGAGCAGATGATGACTCAGACATTGATGTTGTTACTGTCCAATTTGAGCAATCACAGCCCAGAGACCCTGTGACGGTTGTATACTTAACTCAAGGATCGGACGAGGAAATTCTGGACTCAGCGCAACATCCTGCTGTATCCACTGCACCACCAGAGTCCCCTGCAGCTAGTCACTTCATCCCATGCAGTCCCCCACCCCGAGTTGTACCTCCTGTTGTCAGTCCATTCAGACTTCCATCATCCCAGTACCAGTACAGCGGTAGTGAGCCGGCAGAAGTCCCGAGCGCCCCAGATCATCTCTTGTCAAGTTGCGACAGCGATGAGACAGATGATGACTCAGACATTGATGTTGTTACTGTCCAATTTGAGCAATCACAGCCCAGAGACCCTGTGACGGTTGTATACTTAACTCAAGGATCGGACGAGGAAATTCTGGACTCAGCGCAACATCCTCCTGTATCCACTGCACCACCAGAGTCCCCTGCAGCTAGTCACTTCATCCCATGCAGTCCCCCACCCCGAGTTGTACCTCCTGTTGTCAGTCCATTCAGACTTCCATCATCCCAGTACCAGTACGGCGTAGTGAGCCGGCAGAAGTCCCGAGCGCCCCAGATCATCTCTTGTCAAGTTGCGACAGCGATGAGACAGATGATGACTCAGACATTGATATTGTTACTGTCCAATTTGAGCAATCACAGCCCAGAGACCCTGTGACGGTTGTATACTTAACTCAAGGATCGGACGAGGAAATTCTGGACTCAGCGCAACATCCTGCTGTATCCACTGCACCACCAGAGTCCCCTGCAGCTAGTCACTTCATCCCATGCAGTCCCCCACCCCAAGCTGTACCTCCTGTTGTCAGTCCATTGAGACTTCCATCCCAGTACCAGTGCAGTGGCAGCGTGCCGGCAGAAGTCCCGTGTACCCCACCGCCCACTGCTGATCACGACTATAACAGTACACAAAGTCACCCAGTGCATGAGAGGAATTTACTCTTTGAGCAACTCATGCAAGAGGCGGAGAGACAACTTAGGAATATGGATGCCATGATGAGACGGGTGCACTATTCACAGCAGTCACCAGTGGCTCCTCCTCTTCGACAACATCACCATCAGCTACCAGTGCCTACACGTCAGCAACCAACTGTGTACAGTCATCCTGAAGGACGTTCTGCTATGATCCCACCTCCTATGGTAAGTGTATGTATCAAATAGCTACTCTGTTATAATTTAAAACAAAATTCTTTCCACTTCACGTCATATCCTGTCTTGTAATTAGACCAGTTTCATAACCTTAGTGGTTACATCTTCAGTAGTTACATGACTGATGTTCTGTTGTCCAGGAACACTGCTTCTTACTTCATCTGTTTGTGGACCGATGAACTCACCAATCAAATCAACTTCCTGGCAATTTAAAAGTTCGTTAATTTTTCTTTCTTAGGTTTTTGAATGTGGATTTTTTCCCGCAAACAGTGTTTTATTAAATCAGCCTTTTCTTTCAATTTGTTGTTTTTCTGACCAACCATGAGCGGTTACTGGTGATTTTTTGCAATTCCTTGTTCCTTCACTCTGGTTTTCAA
>JASPKZ010000326.1:0-7500 GCA_030220185.1 Diploptera punctata
TGGATTATAAATCACGGAGACACCCTGTAGACTCAATTTTTGCAGTTTTCAAAATTTCGAAAATTCTTGACTTTTCACAAAAATACTAGGAATAATTCATAGGGAAGTTTTCGTTTTTGACCGGATTTTTTGCATTAGAAATCCCGGACACACCATCTAGACTCAATTTTTGCAGTTTTCAAAATTAAGAAATTTTTTACATTTTTTTAAAAACTCTCTATCAGGAAATTTTCGATTTAGATCGGATTTTCTTCATTAGAAATCCCGGATACACCCTTTATACTCAATTTTTTGCAGTTTTTAAAATTTCGAATTTTTTTTACATTTTTTGGTAAAACAACAACCAATACTTGGAATGCTCGATCAGTAAATGTTAGATTTAGAACGGATTTTCTGCATTAGAAATCCCGGACACACCCTCTAGATTCAATTTTTACAGTTTTCGAAATTTTAAACAATTTTGTCATTTTTGTTAAAACTCCGAAATTATAGCCTTCGAACTACTCGATGAGGAAATTTTAGATTTACACCAGTGTTTCTGCATTAGAGATCCCGGGCGCAGTTTCTAGACTGAATTTTTTGAGTTTTCAAAGTTTCGAAAATCTTGACTTTTTCTCAAAACTACTAGGAATACTTCATAGGGAAATTTTCGTTTTTGACAGGATATTCCGCATTAGAAGTCCCGGACAAACCCCCTAGACACCATTTTCGCAGTTTTCAAAAATACGAAAAATTTTTACATTTCTGGTAAAACACGATACTTGATGAGGAAATTTCCGATTTAGACCAGATTTTCTGCTCAGAATTCCCGAATACACACTCCAGACTAATTTTGCAGTTTTTTTCTTCGAATTTTGAATTTTTTACATTTTTGGTAAAACACCAATACTATTGCTTTGCAATACTCCATCGGGAAATTTTCGATTTAGACCGGAATTTTTGCATTAGAAATCATGGACACGCCCTCTAGTCTTAATATTTGCAGTTTTCAAAATTTGGAAATTTCTTGAAATTTTTGGTAAAGACGACTAGCCTTGGAATACTCGATAGGGAAATATTGGATTTAGACGGGAATTTCTGCATTAGAAATCCCGGACACACCCTCTAGACACATTTTTTTGCAGTTTTATAAAATTCGAAAATTTTTTAAATTTTTGGTAACAACGCCAAGAATATTCTGAATACTTGATCGGGAAATTATCTATTAGACCGGATTTTCTTGCATTAGAAACCGCGGACACACCCTCTAGATTCAATGATTGCAATTTTCATAATTTGGAATTTTTTTTACATTTATGCTGAAAACACGCATCTTGGAATTCTCGATGGGGAAATTTTCGATTTAGACCGGATTTTCTGCACTAGAAATCCCGGCACACCCTCTAGACTCAATTTTTGCAGTTTTCCAAAATTTCGAAAATATTTGACATTTTTGGCAAAAACACCAAGAGTATATGTAGCCTTGGAATATTCGATCAGGAAGTTTTCGAATTAGAACGGATTTTCTGCACTAGAAATCCCGGCACACCCTCTAGACTCAATTTTTGCAGTTTTCAAAAATTTCTAAAATATTTGACATTTTTGGTAAAAACACCAAAAGTTCATGTAGCCTTGGATTACTCGATCGGGAAGTTTTCGAATTAGAACGGATTTTCTGCATTACAAATCCCGGCACACCGTCTAGACTCAATTTTTGCAGTTTTCAAAGAATCTTTCTTTTACATAATACAATTTACAAACATGGCCGGGCAGTAAAATAAAGACTGTTACTGCTGTCACTATGCGAGTCAAATACCTAGGGACAATAATCACAAATAGGAATGAGATGCACAAAGAAATTAAACATAGGCTCAATTCTGGAAATGCGTGCTATTATGCATTGCAGAGACTTTTGATGTCCCAACTCCTTTCAAAAAACGTTAAGCTGAAAATATATAAAACTATTATTCTACCAGTTATATTATATGGGTGCGAAACATGGACTCTTACTTTAATGGAGGAAAGGAGATTACAAGTATTTGAGAATAAAGTGCTTAGAAAAATTCTTGGACCAAAGAGAGATGAACAGACAGGTGAATGGAGAAGACTACATAACAGTGAACTACACGGTTTTTGTAGAAAGTCAGATATAATAAAACAGTTAAATCTCGTAGACTGCGATGGGCAGGACATGTGGCACGAATTGGGAATGAAACACGAGTATGGAAGCTTCTTGCAGGAAAACCAGTGGGGAAACGCCCAGTTAATAGACCAAGAATGAGGTGGGAGAATAACATTAACTATGATTTGAGGGAAGTAGATTATTTGGAAAACATCAGCGCAGGATAGGGATGTATGGAGAGCTTATGTCCACGCGGCCATGAACCTACGGGTTCGATAGTGCCAGTGAGTTAGTTACGATGAAAGATCGAGAGACTAAAATAATATTTTTTTGTCAATACCTATATTTCCGATAATATTACATTTTAAAGTATTGCCATTCCTTGTTTCATATATTAATACATTTCTCTTTAAAAAATAAAAATATATTATAAAATATTAACTAACACAATGGCACTATCAAACCCGTAGGTTCATGGCCGCGCGGACATAAGTTCTCCATACATCCCTATGCTGAGCTAATGCTTTCAAATCATTCCCTGTATAATCTACTTCTCTCAAATCATAGTTAATGTTATTCTCCCACCTCATTCTTGGTCTACCAACTAGGCGTTTTCCTCTCTGGTTTTCCTACAAGAACCTTCCATACACGTCTTTCAATCCCCATTCTTGCCAACATGTCCTGCCCATCGCAGTCTACGAGACTTAACTATTCTTATTATATCTGGCTTCCTATAAAGACCACTGGTTGAGTGGTAGACAAGGCCTTAAGGCCTTAACTCTGCCAGGTAAAATAAAGCTATTATTATTATTATTATTATTATTATTATGTAGTTCATTGGTATGTAGTCTTCTCCATTGCTTGTCTGTTCATCTCTGTTTGGTTCAAAAAAATTCCTAAGAACTTTATTCTCAAATACTCGTAATTTTAAAATAAGAGTCCATGTTTCGCATCCATATAACTGAAGTGGGAGAATAACAGTTTTATATATTTTCACTTTAACGTTCTTTGGAAGAAGTTGGAACAACAGGCGCTGTATTGCATAATAGCATGCTTTTAGATTTCCACTCTGTCCACCGCTGTGGTCTCGAGGTAGCGTGCTGCCTTGTCACGCAGCGGGCCCGGGTTTCGATCCCCGGTCGGGACAGTTCTTCTGGGAGAGGTTTTTATCGGAGTTTTTCCTCACCTATAAGACAAATGTCAGGAAAACTTTAACGCCCAAACGGTCCCCGAAATCATCTGGCCATCGCAATCATCATCATTCATATTCATCCTAGATTAAGCAGTTTCTGAAATTTCCAAAATGTTGTCATAAGAAAAAACTGTAAAAAATCTATATGTTGGCCTCAGCACGTAAAAGGACCAGACAAAATATTTAATACACACATATCTTTGGAAAGAGTAATGTTTGGGCAATGCACAGATATCCGAATGTACAGTGCTGAGCGAACGGGATTGTTTTGGGTGCATCAAAAACTGACAGGCGTGCTCAGTGAACAATGCCAGAAGCTCCTCTATCACTGCTGTACCTGAAAATAAATAATAGTTTAAAAACTAAAACAACACGCTATATTAGAAAACCGAACTAAAAATGAAAAATAATTTTAATTTCCAACACGCTTGGGATAAAATTAAAATGGTCAACAAAAAAAATCATCTCTCACACATATAGAATAAAACTAGAGTTATCAACAAAAAGAAAATAATTTTACCATCAAAAGGGTGGGGTGCTCCATATCAATTGATATATTTGATAATAAACAGATATTGGTAAAAGTAAAGTCTCTAAGAAGAAAATATAAAAATTAGAAAAAGCACCCCACGCTTTTGATGGTAAAATTATTTTCTTTTTGTTGATAACGCTAGTTTTATTCTATATGTGTAAGAAATGATTTTTTTGTTGACCACTTTAATTTAATCCCAAGCATCTTGGAAATTAAAATTATTTTTTATTTTTAGTTCGGTTTTCTAATAAAGCGTGTTGTTCTAGTTTTTTTAAAACTATTATTATTTTTAATATTTTACAGAATAAAATAAAAATAAAAATATCTCTAAATTCGATACTATTGTAGTATGATCTAAAAGTAATACTCTTCTAAAAAAATCCTCCCAACCAGATTTGAACCAGCGACCTATGGATTACTGAAATTATATACCACTAGAGTTCACCGCTCTACCAACTGAGCTCTTACAACGATTGTCTAAAAATACAAGTCCGCAACCTATTATACCAGTTTTAATTTTTTTTTAATTTTCTGATGATTTCTGGCCAGGCTTTTTGAAACAAAATATGAAATTGTTGTATTGTCAAGGATCCTTTACAAGTATACAAAGTTTCAAGTCGATGCAATGTTTCTAAGTGGGTGAAAATCGTGTTCAAATATTCCGTTACATAGATACAAAGACACTTTTTTTATTTTCTGATGATTCTGGCCAGGATTTTAGAAAATGCATATGAAATTATTGCATTGTCACGGGTCCTTTACAAGTATACAAAGTTTCAAGTCGATCCACTGATTTTAAGTGGGTGAAAATCGCGTTGAAAAATTCCGTTACATAGATAGATACAGGTCAAGCTAATATAAAGCGTGTAAAAATGGACTTAGGATTAGGGACTCTCCTGGAGCACCACTATCATCATCATCATCACCCATCATATCATCAGGGTAACGTAATCCCGCCTTCTAGGCGCCCCAACCTCAGAAGTGGTTTACAAGTACGTCATGGCAGGAGAGAACACCAGGAATGTCGAAAGACAACCTGGGGCATTTGCAAAAAATAAAATAATAAAAAGAAAAATTCACTCTCTCTTATTCGTCGGTCAATCGCAAAAAATGCCCTCAAATTTGGTATTTGCCTGTTTGAGAAGCGCTCTGCATAAATTCTTTGAACTCCAGCCATTGTGCCAGCGCGTTCTGACCACGTAAAACGATCAATGTTTATGAATGACGTTGGTTTATTAATTAAATAAAAATAAAACTTAGTTTTATTTGATTTTCATATTTATTATATAATTCAGTGACAGCTGTTTCGGTACACTGTACCTTCTTCAGACATGTTAACAAATTATGAATTGTGTTCCAACTGATCTAGCAACAATACAACAATATTTATTTAAATTTTTTAATTTAACAAAGGGGATTCATTCAAATCAAGTTGAGAATTTAACAGTTTTTTACTACTTTTAAACTTATTAATTTCTACAGCCTCCAAAAGATCTAACTTCTTACCCTTATCACAAATATGTAAAATTTCAAAATTTGGATCGAAACAATGATTAAATTGGAATAGGTGGTTAGCATATTTACTACGTTAGTTTACTTATTCCTACTCAACAAGCCGATTAATTGAAGGCAAAATATGTAAGAGTTGTCATTCCTCCCTTCATTTGTTTGCTTACTACCAGCCATGTTAAGGGAAAGGAGACGAGAAAGTAAACAAACAACCTAAGTACGTACACGCTTATCGTACAAACAGGTGCACGGCAGACTCGAGTGTTTTACGGTCATGTACTAGCTTTTATTTCTCTTGCCAACACTGTAATAAACAACATTTTTTCGTAAACAACAATTTTAAATGCGTTTTTACTCTGTAGACCCAAAAACTAACTTATGTACCTCACTGATAGTAATCTTTTAACAATTAAAACATTGAATTATTTATGAAAATAATATTAGATTAACAAATAATTTTCATTTGCTTAAATATTGTATAATCGTAAAATTAGTTTCTATATCTCATTATTTTTCTTTGTTTTTTATATACATTAGACAGGGACAGTGTTCCAACAATTTAATTTATCTTCTTGAATGCATTTTATTATTAGTTTTAGTCTTAATTTTAACTATCATTAATATGGTTGTATCCATCCATCTATAGTAATTCTGCCCGAGGGCAGGTCTTTCACTGCAATCATAGCATTTTCATGCTATGCTTTGCAGCTTTACTAGGGAATTGTAGGTGTGGTAGCTTCCTGTTGCTTTCCACACCGGTGAAGGATGATGATGATAAGGATGATGATGATGACAGGATGATTTTCGGGGACAGTTGGGCTCTAAGTTTTCTGACATTTGTCTTAAGGTGAGGAATAACACCGAAAAAACCTCACCCAGGGCCTGTCCCGACCGGGGACCGAACCCGGCCCGCTGCGTGACAGGTAGCACGCTACCGCGAGAACACAGCGGTGGACACATGGTTGTATTATAGATCGTAATATATTAGATATTATCTTATTGATCAAATCTTCATTTAGTATTTAATATTAGAGTTAATTGTGATTGTTATATTCTGATGTAATATATGTTTGTCCTGGTGAGTGGAAGAGAAGGCCACATGACCTTAACTCCACCAGGCTAAATAAATAAAATAACAATGAATTTCCGACCCAAGATTCATTGTGTTAAAATACTTTGTATGGATGTTCCCTACCACTACACGAAAAATCTGCACTCATTTCGGTAACACCCTGTATATTTTCAGTTTAACTTTTTTTAAAGAATTGGGACAACAAGAGTCCCTGTAATGCATAATAATAATAATAATAATAATAATAATAATAATAATAATAATAATAATAACAATAATAATAATAAGCGTAATAAAGCATTTTAACATATGGTGCTGAAGTCTGACAAATTCCTACAAGGGAAATGAAAAGAATTTTAAGTACAGAAATGGATGTTTTAAGAAGATCAGCTGGAAAATCTAGAATGGATAGAATACGAAATAAAGAAATAAGGGAAATTATGGGTGTACAAGAGGAGCCGGACATCATAGACATCATAGAAAAGAAAAGATTGCAGTGGTATGGTCATGTCAAACGAATGCCAGAGCAAAGATTGCCAAAAATTGTTTATGGAATGGATCCCAATGGAAAGGAGGAAGAGAGGAAGACCGAAGAAAACTTGGATAGAAGGGGTACAAGCAGCTATGAATATCAGAGGAATGGAGGAAGATCAATGGATGGATAGAGAGGAATGGCGTTTGGTTTCCGGAAGACGGCGACAGCTGCCATGATACCGGATGAATAATAATAATAATAATAATAATAATAATAATAATAATAATAATAATAATAATAATAATAATAATAATATAAATATACGGTATAAACAATTAAATTGGTATGGGCACGTACGACGAGTGCAAGAAGAAAGATTACCCAGCAAAACATTGGAATTGTGTCCTCCTGGAAGAAGGAAGAGAGGAAGACCTCGAAACTCGTGGATGCAGGAAATAAGAACTGGAATGAGAGCAAGTGGACTGGAGGACATGTATTGGATGGAGAGAGGCGAGTGGAGAAGAAAAATAAAACTTTAGGCACAGAAAGATGTGTAAATATTAAAATTCTGTATATAAATAAAAAAAATAATAATAGCACGCATTTCCAGAATTGAGCC
>JASPKZ010000326.1:12500-60678 GCA_030220185.1 Diploptera punctata
ACAATCAACAACAAATAGACATCCGTATAAATAAAAAATCGGTGCCTTTAAGAGCCTAGAAGAAGATTCAATATAAGGTTTAAAAAACATCGTAACGATTTGGTCAAGTTTGTGTGATTATTACATTTGTTTTATGCTGTATTAACGTGTCCCGCCGTGTTTGCGTGGACGAAATTATTTAAACAGGTCATATATAAACACATTATTAAAATGTACAACAAATACCATTGTTGGAAAAGTATCATATTTGTAATGAAGGTTACTGCGCAAAAAGTGGTCCTCCGAATTTGGAGGTAATTTAAGGACCACTAAACATGAAAACATAAATATTGCAGACCATCCAGAAACAAAGCAGTAAAATAACATTTTATAAGCACTACACAATACACATTTCACTAGTTTACTATACGAGACATCCCCATTTCGATTTAAATTTGTAATTAAAATGCATCTTAATATCACCAAAGATGAAAACCACTTTTTGCGCCGTACCATGTAATGAAGTTCAATTTTTTTTCTAATTTTGGTTATTGTGAGTTATCCGTAAAAGATAGATATTTGCTGTCAAAGATTTTTTGTAGAATTTTCTAAGTTATTCAATTGTGTACATTCAGTCAATTATTTTAGGTAGCGTAAGCCATTTGAGTCCAAAAAGCGATGTTAGTACATGGATGCACTTTTTAAAAGCTCGGGACCCTTACGTACAGTAATGTTAATTATCCCAAAACATTCTCTAAATTGTAGTAAACCATTCAAATCGGTCTCAAAGACTCAGACGTCCATTTTTATTTATAAAGAATTACTTTTTAAAAATTATTTTCTAATGTTACACGTGCCATAACAGTAAATTATCCATATAAAATGTTTAAGAAAACAGGTGTTCGCTTTGTTACTTCGCGTATGATAGGCGGCTTCGAAAGATTTACAGCTAAAAAAATAAAAACTAAATCTAGTTTAAAGTTAATTTTATGAATGTTGTAGAATTAAAGTGGAACAGAATTAATTTATTTCTAAAGGATTTTTTCCACCATACAGATTAGTTGTTACTGTTTTATTTAAGAATTACTTTTGACACGTGGACTTTTACTTTGAAGGAGGAAAGAAGATTAAGAGTATTTGAGAATAGAGTTCTTAAGAAATTTTTTGGGCCAAAAACAGATCAACATCCAGGTGAATGGAGAAAACTTGCATAATAGTGAACTACATGATTATGTAAGAAGCCAAATATAACGGTTACATCTCGCAGGTTGCGATGGGCAGGACATGTGGCACGTATGGGGGATGAAAGATGTGCATGGAAGCTTCTTGTAGGAAAACCAGACGAAAAACGCCCGGTTTGTAGACCAAGAATGAGGTGGGAGAATATTATCCATGATTTGAGGGAAGTAGATTATACAGGGAATGATTGGGAAATATTAGCTTAGGATAGGGATGTATGGAGAGATTATGTCCGCACGGTCATGAACCTACGGATTCGATACTGCCAGCGAGTTAGAAACATTGTTCTTGGGGAATATCGTATTTTACAAGACACAAGATTGAAAACAACGTAAAATAGTACCAATAATTAGAAATGCCCTCTATTTCTTATTTATGACAAAAAATTATACCTAATTAGACATTTATGCATTTTACATGATATTGATACGTAATATTGCTGGTATTTAAACCACATCCTTAATGGTTAATGTGGGATATTTTTTCCTAAACCGTTTGAAAATATTCTAAGTTTTCTCTCTCTGCTTTTCAAATGCTTCTTTTGTTTAGCAAACTAAACATAAAGCATTGTTTTAAAACAATTGAATTTCAAACATATTCGGCGTTGTGCATGCGGTGGAAGAATAACACTATCCATGGTTTGAGGGAAGTAGTTTTTACAGGGAATGATTGGAAAATATTAGCTCAGGATAGGGATGTAGAGAGAGATTATGTCCGCATGGCCATGCACATGTGGATTTGATATTGCTAGCGAGTTAGTACATGGACTCTTACTTTAAGGGAGGAAATTAGATTAAGAGTTTTTGAGAATAAAGTTCTTAGGAAAATTTTTGGACCAAAGAGATGAGCACAAAGGTGAATGGAGAAGACCGCGATGGGCAGGACATGTTGCGCGTATGGGGAATGAAAGACGTGCATGGAAGCTTCTTGTAGGAAAGCCAGAGGAAAAGAACCCAGTTGGTAGACCAAGAATGAGGTGGGAGAATATTAACTACAATTTGAGGGAAGTAGATTATACAGGGGATGATTGGAAAGCATTAGCTCAGGATAGGGATGTATGGAAAGCGTATGTCCGCGCGGCCATGAACCTACGGGTTCGATAGTACCAGTGAGTGAGTTAGTTACACCATATGTCACCCCTACACTGCAGGATCTACCTGTATCATTTCCCTCCACTCTTCTTTCCATTGCACCAGTTCACATCTGATATCGGCAGTCACTGAATCCAGCCATCTATCTTCCAGGTCTTCCTACTGATCTCTCCGAATATCCTAACTAACTTACTGGCACTATCGAACCCGTAGGTTAATGGCTACGCGGACATAAGCTCTCCATACATCTCTATCCTGAGCTAATTTTTTCCAATCATTTCCTGTATAATCTACTTTCCTCAAATCATGGTTAAATTATTCTCCACCTCATTCTTGGTCTACCAACTGGGTGTTTTCCCTCTGGTTTTTCTATTAGAAGCTTCCATGCAAGTCTTTCATCCCCATTTGTGCCACATGTCCTGCCCATTGCAGTCTGAGACTTAACTGTTCTTATTATATCTATGCTTATTTAATGTATTAAAATTGTAACAGAAAGATTATGAACTTACTCTTACTCACTGGCACTATTAAACCCATAGGTTCATGGCTGTGCAGACATAAGCTCTCCATACATCCCTATCCTGAGCTAATGTTTTCCAATCATTCCCTGTATAATCTACTTTCCTCAAATCATGGTTAAATTATTCTCCACCTCATTCTTGGTCTACCAACTGGGTGTTTTCCCTCTGGCTTTCCTACAAGAAGCTTCCATGCAAGTCTTTCATTTCCCACATGTGCAACATGCCCTGCCCATCGCAGTCTACGATACTTAACTGTTCTTATTATATCTGGCTTCCTATAAAGACCATGTAGTTCATTGTTATGTAGTCTTCTCCATTCACCTGTCTGTTCATCTCTTTGGTCCAAAAATTTTCCTAAGTACTTTATTCTCAAATACTTGTAATCTCCTTTCCTCCCTTAAAGTAAGAGTCCATGTTTTGCACCCATGTAATATAACTGGTAGAATAAGTTTTATATATTTTTAGTTTAACGTTTTTTGAAAGGAGTTTGGACATTGAGTCCATGCAATGCATAATAGCACGCATTTCCAGAATTGAGCCTATGTTTAATTTCTTTGTGCATCTCATTCCTATTTGTGATTATTGTTCCTAGGTATTTGAATTCAGCCACTTCCTCAAAATTTCCCTCATTTGTCATTAGCTGTCCATTTCCATAATATAATGTATTTCTACGTGTGAACATATATTTAGTTTTATTGATATTTACTTCCAGTCGTAATTTCTTAGTGTTATTCAATAGTGTGTGCGTGTTGTCCTTCAGTATCTCCTCGCTATCGGCCAATAGTACTACATAATCAACATAAACTAACTGCTTATTAACACCAATGAGTTGTAAGCCTTTCTCATTCTCCAAAGATTTAATGGCGTGCTCGAACATTTGAGAATAAATTTCTTAGGAACATTTTTGGGCAAAAAATAGATGAACAGACAGGTGAATGGAGAAAACTTTACAATGAGGAATGATTGAAAACATTAGCTCAGGATAGGGATGTATGGAGATCTTATGTCCACATGGTCATAAACCTACTTGTTTGAGAGAGCCAATGAGTTAGTGAAATATGTGGCTCAAGTTTCCAACAACTGCTGCACATTTTAAAATACCTTAGCACACATCCTAATCTCGTTTATGGATTAATATTTTTTTAAATATTAACTACAAAAAAAATTATGAAGATTAGAATATAGGACTAGAAAATTAATAGAAGAATACGGAAAATTGGGAGTAATTTCGAACTTGAAAAAAACAAAATATTTATCAATTGGTGAACCAGAACAAAATTTAATTTTGTTCTGGAGAAACAAAATCTTGTAGTGAGATCACTAATTTAGGAATTAGAATAAAAAAATGGGAGTTATGAAGAGGAAATAGAAATAACGAAGGAAAATTTGCAATTGCTTGCCTCAATGGAATATTGTGGGATAAAAATATAAGTATTAAAAATAAAATGAATGTCATACAATTGTTAAAAGCGTCATTACTTATGGAGCAGAACTTTGGCCATTAACAACAAAGACAAGTATCTTTTGGCAATGGAAATGGATTTTATACGAAGGGCCGCAAGAATTTCAAGAAGAGAAAACATTAGGAACTCAGTTATAAGGGAGAAAATGAACACTGTTTTAGATTATGTTAAAACTCGGCAATTAAGATGGTGTACGGACATGTCCAGCAAATGGCCTATGGATCAGCTACCAAAATCTGTTTTGGAATGGAAGCCTGAGAGAAGACGAGGCAGAGGAAGACCTAACTCTTTCTGGAGTCGGGAATAAGTTTATACATGAAGGAGAAACATCTACAACCTGGAGATTGGATGGACCGAGAAAATTGGCTATTAGGAATCGGACGATGTCGGACATTAATCAACTGATCTATATTAACTACCACTTAAAACCCGTTTTAAACATTAACTGTATATTTTTCCATTTATTTTAATTGAATATTTAACAGTATGCACCATTTGGTATAACAGACATATTGTTTTTCCATCCATTTTATTTCTTTGTTTAAATGTAGCCATAATATACTTCAGAATTTCAGAACTTACCATTTACACTATCTATTTTTTTTGGACATTGCATTCTTTTACAGATTAGAATAATTAAATTGCATTAGGTTAGCTTTTAGATTATTTTAGGTGTAAAACACTTTATATTAAATTAAAAAATAGAATTTATTTTCTTTGCCTTCTACTCAAGATTGGTGACAGATGAGACACTGTTCTATTTAAATTAATAGAAGTCTAAAAATATACTTCCAGCTCGTTGCAGATGATTTGGTATTAACACCAACAAACAGATTTACAGTAGTCTATACACAATTTTAATATAATTGCAAAAAGGTACAGCCTTTGAAATAATTGTTGGCACACAGGTAATTTTCAAGTCCCAGAACGAAGCCACTGCGCATGACCAGAGGTCAGTTATTTGGTTCACAAGTATACAACTATTTCCGATTGAGGGTCTTTCCACTTTTCAGCGGTTGCCCTTTTACCAGCCGGCTGCTGGCCCTTCACATCCACATGTCAATCACAGTGGTAGATGATCAACAGCCAGTGTAGGGGTGACATGTGGTTAGCATGTCGAGTCCCCCAGCCGTTATAGCTGGTTCCTCAACCTGGAGCCGCTACTTATTGTAGCTACCCAATTACCTCACGATGCTGGGTGGCCACCGGTCCCATAGTGGCCAAAATACCATGAGAAAATTTCTTCCCCCATGGAGACTCGAACCAGCGCAAGTCTCGTAGCTCTATGCCAAGGCTTCCTTCCTTAACCGCTCGGCTACGGTGCGGGACGTATACAACTATTTGAGAAACTAAAATCCGTTCTATTTCGTTGTGTGTCGTGCAATGGAAAATAATTTTGCATATATAAGTAGTGCGGTAAATGCTGTAAATAAAACAAAGCAAAACAAAACAAAGAAAATTGAGATAAAGACGAGGGAGAGAAAAAAAAAGCATGACAGTGGGATCGAACACATGACCCCCTGCATGGGAAATGGTCTCCCTCCACTAGACCACAACCATTCCCTGCTAGAAACTGTCTGTATGAAGCAATGCAATACTCCAGGACTTACTTGTATAATGAAATTATATATTAACTTGTCTTAATTTAGATTAATCACTCATTTTACATTGGTAGTGGAAATAAACAATCTTCTTATGCCTTGTTTTTTAAACAAAGTAATGAGATTTTACAATTGTCATTCATTTATATATATATATATATATGAGCTGTTTTCTTTAATTTACCTATATATACAAATTTATTTATATAACGTAGCCTGGTAACGTGTAGGCATTATAAAAAAAATGACTTTATTTAAAAAAAAATTCCTGACCAGGGTCGAACCTGGTCCTGCATTGTCGCAAGAAAGCATCTTACCGACTGCTCTACTGAAGCGAACGATACAAATACCGTATCAGAAGTAAGCGCTAATTTACTATTGATTGGTTTAAGAGACCATTTGTCATCTGATAACTCTCTTAACTTAGAAATTCAATGAATTAATTAATTTATTTGTTGAGATTCTTTTAATAACTTTTGGTATAAATCTATGATTGGCCTCTTATGCTGTGGATTTGACCTCAAAGTAGACAGCACATGTAACAACTTACTCGTGTGAATCGCTCTTCAAAACTTTTAACTTTTCACCATCAAGAGTTGTGCCATCATTTTTTTCAAAGGCTGTACAATATGGAAATCAATACAAAGAAAACTAAAGTAATGGCCTTTTGTGGGAAATACCCTATAGCTAGCAAAATTGTTTTGGATAATGAAATTTTAGAACGAGTAAATGAATTTAATTTGTTGGGTTATAATTAATAAGCTGTTAGTTTATGCTGATCATGTAGTACTATTGGCCGATAGCAAGGAGATACTAAAGGACAACACGCACACACTATTGAGTAACACTAAGAAATTTGGACTGGAAGTAAATATCAGTAAAACTAAATATATGGTCACAAGTAGAAATTCAGTATATAATGGAAATGGACAGCTAATGACAAATGAGGGAAATTTTGAGGAAGTGGCTGAATTCAAATACCTAGGAACAATAATCACAAATAGGAATGAGATGCACAAAGAAATTAAACCTAGGCTCAATCCTGGAAATGTGTGCTATTATGAATTGCAGAGACTTTTGATGTCCCAACTTGTTTCAAGAAACATAAAGCTGAAAATATATAAAACTATTATTCTACCAGTTATATTATATGGGTGCGAAACATGGACTCTTACTTTAAGAGAGGAAAGGAGATTACGAGTATTTGAGAATAAAGTTCTTAGGAAAATTTTTAGATCGAGAAGACTTCATAACAGTGAACTACATGGTCTTAATAGGAAGCCGGATATAACACTTAAGTCTCATAGACTGTGATGGGCAGGACATGTGACACAAATGGGGAGTGAAAGACATGCATGGAAGCTTCTTGTAGGAAAATCAGAGGGAAAAAAACCAGTTGGTAGACCGAGAATGAGGTGGGAGAATAACATTAACTAGCTGTGGTCTTGAGGTAGCGTGTTGCCTTGTCATACAGCGGGCCTGAGTTTGATCCCTGGTTGGGGCAGTTTTTCTGGGTGAGGTTTGTATCGGGATTTTTCCTCACCTGTAAGACAAATGTCAGGAAAACTTTAAGGCCCAAACGGTCCCTGAAATCATATGGCTATCATCCTCATCATCCTTATCATGCTTATCATTATTATCCTTCACTAGTGTAGAAAGGAATGGGAAGCTACCACACCTATAATTCCCTAGTAAAGCTGCAAAGCATAGCACAAAAATGCTATGATTGCAGTGAAAGACCTGCCATTGGGCAGAGTTACTGTGGATGAATGGATGATTTGAGGGAAGTAATTATACATGGGATGATTGGAAAACGTTAGCTCAATGATGTATGGAGAACTTATGTCTTCGTGGTCATGAACCTACAGGTTCGATAAAGCCAGTGTGTTAAAGATTCTCCCTTACAACTTACATAGACATGGGTTAGATATTATAAATTTTTATTTCCTTTATTTTGAATGTTAGAGAGGAAACTAAATTTTCTTTTACACTTTCAAAGGTAAAACCATATTTTGCCAATGAAAATGCAGTTGTGCAACTGGTTTGTTTGCAGTACAAGTGAAACTTGGATAGAAGAGGAGTGTACTGTATTGTTAATTATTATAATTATATCTAAGTTTTATATTTTAGCTCATCTTGTATTTCTAGATTTTAATGCATCTAGTTTCATCACATCTGTGCGACATTCTCGATGCATTAAAACTATTGCTTTGGTTGTCCATCCTGAAAGTTGATTTGTTCCCTCTGCTGGCTGACTGATGAACTTCCAAATCAAATTTTTTTTCTTTCATCAAGAATTTCAAAATTCATGGTTTTCTTTTTATTCTTGCAGATGTAAATTTTTTCCCAAATTGAGTTCTTTTAGATTTTCCTAGCTGTTTTTTGTAATTTTGCATTAGAAAAATCAAAAACTCCCAATTTGGGAGAAAATTTACATCTTGCAAGAATAAATAGAAAACCATGAATTTTGAAATTCCCGGTGAAAGAGAAAAAAAAATTGCCAACAGAGGGAGCAGAAATAAACTTGCAGGAAGTACAACCTCAAGGAAATGGTTGTAAAACATCGAGAATGTCGCACAGAAGCAACGAAACTGGCCAGCATAAAAATCAGGAAATATGAGGCGAGTCAAAATATAAAACTCAAATATAATTAAAATATTTAATTTTGGGAAGTGATATTTTGAGGTTATTTTAATTAAATCATTTTCAGTCTGATCATCTTACCTCAATATTAAAAAGCCGATGATTAAACAGAATTGTTTTGAAACATGTCAAAGACCAAATCAACATTAATATTGAGGTAAGATGATCAGACTGAAAATAATTTAATAATTGAAATAAACTTAAATGTTATTTCCTACATATGTTTAATATAATTAAAATTCTTATGTATTTCATGTTTTTTTTTTGTTTTATTCACAGATCAGTGTCGTGTGTTGGTGCAGTGATGTCCTCCTCAAAATCCCCCTCCACCCTCTAGCTTTTTTTTATCTAATAGATTAGATAATTAATTCTGTAATAAATAAAAAAAAATATTTAGACTACATGCTACAAAGTTCTACAGAATAACTAAAATTTTATTTACAATCTAATATAATTTAAAACTAATTTTTGAAAACTTCAATTATGTTGTATGCTAGCATTCAGAATGCAGGTACGTTAACTACATCATCTGTAGTTAAAAATGCTCTGGTTTTGTGTTGGTCGAGAATTTTCTTTTGGTGTGAACAATATTGTGGTATTTTAGTCAAACAAGTTTTGATGGTTGTTAGGGTTCTTCATAAATTTAATTAAAGTTTGTTACCTTTAATGGCCATTTTCTGGCCTGGGAATTCTTGTGTTGTCTATTTTCTGGAATTTTTGTGGTATATAGCTTTGTTATTCTTCTGCATTTGACTCTGAAATTTTGTCATCTGATCTTTATTTCTGATATTTTTGTGGTACATGATTTTGTTAATCTTCATTTGCCTTTGGTGTGGCAATATGTCTTATGGTTTGTAGGTGAATTTTAAATATCTTAAAGGTGGTTTTAGGTATTTGTTGATTGTCTTCGTAATCTGGAGCTTGTTTGTTGATAAAATTGTTGGTGGTTGCAAAGAGGCCTCAGACTTGCATCATTGGTTATCTGGTCTTGAACATTAATTTTATTTTGATATTTATTTCAATTTTTTTTAGCATGTGTTTTGGTCTTTGTTGTGAATCTCCTTACATTCTTCAAAATGTTTTTTTCATAGGTTTTTGAACTTTTATAATTAAGTTTCAACATTCTTTCAATGTTGATCAAGTTGGTAAATTTACTTGCATTCTGATGCTAGACATTTGTAATAAAATTAAATTTACCTAAAATCATTCTAAATTTTTAATAAAGTATATAATTAAAACAGTATAGATTTTTTAAGTGTATGACTTGATATTTTCATTAATTCTTTTTTATTTTTGAAATGTAGAACTTGATAAAAAATGATAATAAAATAGTGATATTTGTAGTTTGTTAGTAGAGGTAGAAGTGATAGGTTAGTCTGATGCAGGTCAGTTTTTTTAACGATACAAAATTCAATTTTAGCCTATTGATAGTTTGATTGAAAAGCAAATATTTAAAGAAACTTTAAACATCTGATTATATAAAATAGGTTTTTAACATCAATAGTTAATTTGCCAAGCATAAATTTATTTCTTTGTGTTAGCCCACATTTTTCACCCTTGACCTCGAGCTATGTGGAATCATCCATCGAGGGACCAGAAACAGTATGACAACAGTTTTTATTATTGTCGCAGACCCTAGCTTAGTAATATATCTACCAGTTTGTACAATTTTCACCTATACTTACACAATTACCATACTTTTTTAGCAAGATATTTATTCAAATTATGTAGTATTTTTGAACCAAAGAGATGGACAGGTGAATGGAGAAGACTACATAAGTGAACTACATGGTCTTTATAGGAAGCCAGATATAATAGTCTAAGTCTCGTAGACTGCGATGGGCAGGACATGTGGCACAAATGGGGAATGAGATAAGCATGGAAGCTTCTTGTAGGAAAATCAGAGGGAAAACACCCAGTTGGTAGACCAAGAATGAGGTGGGAGAATAACATTAACTATGATTTGAGGGAAGTAGATTATACAGGGGATGATTGGAAAAAAATAGCTTAGGCTAGGGATGTATGGAGAGCTTATTGTGGCCATGAACCTACGGGTTTGATAGTGCCAGTGAGTTATTAGAATTCCAATCACTCGTACAAATTAGTGATTGCGATTTTCTAATTAAGCCCTTTCGGTTTAAATATTGCAGCTTAAATCATTATGTACTCATGTTCATATAGAAAAATAAGTCCAAGAATGAAGTATTCATAATTGAATTTTCTTTTTTGGTGTTAGCAAGTTGGTAGTATATGCTGATGTAGTTCAGGTGATAGCGAGGAGATAAAACATGCATGCTCTATTGAGTAGTGCTAGGAAATTGGGACTGGAAGTAAACATAAATAAAACAAAGTATATAATATGCCATAGCATAGTGGTTAAGGCCCTGTGCTACAAGCTGGAAGGTCGACAGTTCAAGTCCTGGTGGGGTCAGGATTTTTAAACTGACCCAAACCTTCTGGCAGCACTATGGCCCCGGGATCAACTCAGCCTCCAATGGAAATAAGTACCAGATGCTTGTTCTGGGGGTAATGACGGCCGTCATGCAGGACTGACAACCTGGCTGACATAAAGTGCTGATTGTCCAGAAAAAGTGGGAGCCTTAACCTCCTACCACCCCAAGTGCCTCATGAGGCCTGTAGTGGGACTAATTTACTTTACATATGATCACACACAGAAATATATTATGTAATGACAATGGATAGTTAGTGACAAATGGGGTGGCTGAATTCAAATACCTTAATCGACTTTTATAAGATTCATGATGTGTTCCGTTGAGGTATTATTCAAAATTAAGATATAAAATTATGGAATATTCACCTGAAAGGTCCGTCTCCTCAACTTTATTAGTTATTTAACTGTAGCGCTTTCGGGATTTGAATCCTGTTGATGGGACAAGTCCCTAAAGCTCTACAGTTAAACAACTAATTAAGTTGAGGAGACGGACCTTTCACGTGAATATTCTATAATTTTATATTTTAATTTCAAATACCTTGGTTGGAATAATTACAAACAGGAATGAGGCGCAGAAAGAAATTAAAGATAGGCTAAATTCTATATTGCATTTCAGGGACTCTTGTCATCCCAATTTCTCTAAAAAAAATTAGACTGAAACTATGTAAAATTGTCATTCTTCCAATTATATGGATGGAAAACATTGACTCTAACTTCAACGGAGGAGGAAAGATAGTATTTGAGAATAAAGTTGTTAGGAAAATTTTCGTATCAAAGAGATGGACAGGTAAATGGTGAAGACTATGTAATGGTGAGCAACATTCTCTTTATGGGAAAGCAGATATAACAGTAATGAGTTAGGTCTCATAGGTTGCAATGGGAGGACATGTGGCACGAATGAGGAATGAAAGAGCAGCATCTTGTAGGAAAACTAGAGGGAAAGCAGCCAGTAGACAGGCCAAGAATTAGATGGGATAATGTTAACAATGATATAAAGAAAGTAGATTATACAAGGAATGATCAGGAAAGCTAGCTACAGATAGGATGTATGGAGAGCTTATGCTGCATGGCCATGAACTTTGGGCTTGTTAGTACTAGTAACTTATGATTTAATCAATCAATTGAGTTGTTTACTTGATGAAAATCCATATTTATTAATTAAATAAAAATAAAACTTTGTTTTATTTTAATTAATTAATACAATTTAATTATTCGTCATAGATTTAAATAATTTCTCATATTATATTTATCAAGTATCTTCAATAATTGTTAGCATGAAAACTGCAGTTTTTATGCAGTAGAAACAAACTGAGCTGGTAGAAATATTACGAATGCAGACTGTGATAAACAAGTGAAGTGATGCCTCATACCATGTAGTTAGACGGGTTTGAAGGGAACAATTAACCATTGCAGGCAAAAACCTACCTTGAAATTTCTCCCAGAGAAGCATTGCTTCTCCCAATGAAGTGTCCAAAAAATTATCTACCATTTTTAACTGCAGGGCACTGATATCAAAACCAGATTCTGGTAATGACAGCCCACTTGCATGGAGCAAGTAGACTCCCTGCTTGCATAAGAGCAGAGTGGAGTGATGCAGGTAGAGGAATACCCAATCTACCAATTCAGGAATTTTATTACTTCACTGTAGTTTAAGTGAGAGATTTGGCAATGGATTTTAATGCCTTGCAGTTAGTCAGATAATTTTTGTTAAATATGACTTTCGTACATCACAACGGTTGATATGCAATGGTTGATGGTTTTGTTGTTGGAATTTCTGTAGACTGTAGTTAGGGGAGAGGCAAATCATCACTTGAATACATCGGAAGGAATGGATTTTAAAGAAATGAAATGAAATTGCTTGGACATTATAAAATCATTTGTTTTTTATAATACAATCTTGTATGAATTGAAAGATCACTGTATTTAAATTAACATTAAAAATATGAGGTGAGTTATTAAAAATGTCCTCCACTTACTATTAAAGATCTCTATTTAAAAAAATGGAGTATATTTATATTTTTCTTCCAAATCTTAACTTAAGTAGAACTAAATTCCATAACTAAAGTAATTTAATACTTCTTACTATAGTTTTGAATCGTGGAGCTCATGATTTCATAAGATTCTTCATTCATAAAGATACTGAATTGATTTAACAAATGTTAGCTTCCTTTATTCTGTAAATTTCTATACAAAGAGTATTTTGCATAATTATTAATGCTGAATTTTAAAATAGTTCATAAAAATATCCATTCCTCAGAATGTAAACCATAGACATAGCTATAAGATAACTGTGGAGCACTTTAATTGATAATTTTTATTTGTAAAAACTGTCGTGCACCATAGCAGAGTGGATAAGGCAGGAATGCCTTGGCACAGAGCTATGGGCATTGCACTGGATCGAGTCTTCACGAGGAAAACTTTTCTCGTGGAATTTCAGCCAGTATGGGACCTGTCCTACTACCCCAAGGGCCTCTTGAGGCCTGTAATGGGATCACTTTACTTTATGGAACCTGTGCCCACACAGAATCGTGAGGCTATTGGGTAGCTACAGTAAATAGTGGCTCAAAGTTGAGAAAACCAGCTATAATGACTGGGGGACCTGACATGCTAACTACATGTTACCCCCTACACTGGTATTAAGATTGTCTACCTGTGCAATTAGTGCATGTAGATGTGAGGCCAGCAGCTGGCTGGTAGGCCAAGGGTCTTCTAGGCCTCTTGTGCCATAGAGTTTGAGGATTGTACCTCAGAAATATCATGTCAAATGCAAGTTGTTGTTTGTTTGGAGTATGAATGTATATAAATGAAGAGTGAGTGACTGTGTGTTTGGAAATAACAAACTGTAAGATGTAATGTATTTAATAAAGATTGATTAAAAATGACTACATTTCATTGAAATACTTTTAACCATATTTTTTAAATGATAAAGAGAATAATTAAGATATTTGGTCTGTATATTCTTACCTCTTACGGTTGTTTTTGTTGAACATGTGTTTCGAGGCTTGTGAGTCCCATCGTCAGTGATTAGAGATTGAGTCTGTAGTCACTGATGATGGAGCTCACAAGCCTTGAAAAATGTTCAACAAAAACAACCATAAGAGGTAAGAATACAGTCGATACTAGTAAAATTCATGGTAGGTTTCCATTGAGGTATTAGTTCACAGTAATATAATGTACGGTTAAAAACTATAAAATAGTTATCTTATAGGTCCGTCTCAACTTGAGTTGTTTTAAAACTCTGTAGGCCTTTCGGGACTAGTCCCATCATCAGCAGAATGCATTAGGTCTGTTCTTGTTGACCCTTGTTGAAGCACTCAAGGGTAAAAAAGTATGGACCTAATGCATTCAGCTGATGATGGGACTAGTCCCAAAAGGCCTACAGAGTTTTAACTGAACTTAAGTTGAGGAGATGGACCTACAAGGTACTATTTTATAGTTTTTAACCGTGCATTATATTACTAAGAATACACAGACCAAATATCTTGATTATTAAATAAACCTCTTAAAGTTACTTCCTGTTGTATTTAAGAAAAAAATATTTGATAAATAGGAGTTAAAACAATAGAATTTCTAAATGTTTAGGTAATTTAATAAATGGTAAATGGATAAAAAATATAATAGGATGTAACATTGAGGTTCTTCTGAATAATTTGAGTCTTAATCTTGCCTCATAAGTTATTTTGAGAACTTACTTCAGTAAGTCTTCATATTATTGCAGCTCATGACCGACCAAGCTGATAATAGTATCAACACATATTGAACTATTACAGGAAATAACAGTGAGCTTTAATTAAACTGGATATGAGGTGAGGTGTAAAGAATTTTATTCTAAATCTATGTTAAAACATTTCCTCAAGAATTCGAAAATTAGAGGTAAAATGAGACTCAAATTATTTATAATTTAATAATTATGAAGTTAAACATTGCATGTGGCTCCACAGTTTTATTCCCATTTTAGAAAATAGTATTTTTTATGTAGTATTTTTTTTGTAGCATTTTTTGTTGTATTTTTTTTGTAGCATTTTTTGTTGTATTTTTTTGTAGCATTTTTTGTAGTATTTTTTTTTTGTAGGCCTAGTATTTTTTTTTGTAGATATTTCAACATTTTTGAAGGGTAAAGTGTATAAACATCTCACTGCAGAATATGCAGAACAAAACCTGTACCAGATTAACATAGGGCTCTTTGTGCCCAATACTTGGTTTTGTTCAGATATTTGTAATTTTGTTAAGCAATATTTATTACCGATACCGATATATAGGGTGGTTAGGCGAATTTATTTAGGTTAAGTCTAATAGGCGTACAAATTCTGAACACCACCAATTTTTTAATATTGCTTATTAGAAAGTCAAAATTTCTATTAAAAGCAGTACTTTTTTTTTTTGAGTATTTGAGGTTATTGGTAACCTTCAAAATTACCGATTTGTATTTTTTTTATAATTACAGCACTTTACATGGACAATTGTGCTTTGAAATGTTTAATATTAATAATTAAAAATTGAAGATATATTATTCATAAAATAATTTTTCTTTTCTAAATTTTTTTCTAATATTTTTCTTTCTAAAAATTTTTCTTTCAAAAATAAAATTCTGTCTAGGCCTGGTAAATGTTAAATATAACATAAGAAAAATGATAAATTTGTTAACAATGTTGCAATTATAAAATTGCAATGAAATTTAAATTTTGTATCAGCTGCATTGACTGAAGGTTTGATAGGTTACTAAAAACCGGAATCTGTGTGGAAAGAAGAGTTAAATTTCTTGTTTAAAAGTTTTGAATGTGGTAAATAATTAATAAAACTATTATAATTGCATATAAGTTTCAGTGTAATTTATAAACTTGGTGTCTTTTGGATTTTATTCAGTTAAATTAGAGCTTTAGTAAACAATAAATATAAATGATAGTAACAATTTTTAATTTTAAATAGTTCCATTGTTAAGTAATTTCAGATTCTATATAAATTATAGAATCACTGTTTTAGCATGCAAAATAAAGATTCTAGGTCAAAGATTGTAAGATCTGAGTTGGAATTTTGTTTTTGCTAAAACTGATAAGATTAATATTAAATATAGAATATTTGAAGTGAGGTAGTTAAAGAAGTGAATAGTTCAGTCAAGCAGTTTGGATGCACTGGTACAGGTATTGCAATGCACTCTGCAGTAAGCAAATAACGTTACTCCCAAGACCATGTTTAGTGTCCCGATTATAAGGTTAGGGTCGGTGGTAACGTTGTTTGAGCAGCAGAACCCTGTGAGGTGCCTCGCTTAGTGCGAGTTGCTGCTACCTTGTTGAATTGGCAACCTGTGGTACTTCTATTACTCAAGTATATATTAAATACCCTTTTTAACATTAAATATTATATTTGAAATGATAAATAATTGAGGTGAATATGTTAATGATGACAAAAGTTAACTGGCTTCATAATAATAAATTATAGGTTATTAATTTCAATATAATTTAATAAAATGTTATTCTATAGAATAATTTTAATTTAGAGTTTTGGCAATTTAAAATATATTAATTAATTTTTGTTAAAGTATTATTTATTGCAAGTAAGTTAAAAAAATATTTATGAAAGGCCATGAAAGGTTGCCTATTCTTTTTGTTAGTCTTGCAAATTTTTTTTACCCCATTTTTTTTTTTGTAGTAACTTTTCAGGATTTCATCGACTGCGTATTTTAAGATATTGAAAGCCTCATTTTAGGCTCGTTGATAGGCAATTAGAGATTTTATTTTATCTTTAAAACATTCACCCGTTGATATTAGATTTCTTGGGCAACAGTTCTATTGAATGTTGTCTGTTTTCCTCTACGAATAGAGGAGATGGATTTTAAAAGCGACGTTAAAAATTATTCTGCGATGTTAAATAAGCTTAAAGACTTACATTGTAAGAATTTTTGGGCAGCTGTTCTGTCATTGAATGCTGTCTGCTTCCAGTTTCCTCTACGAATAGAGGAGGTGGATTTTAAAAGTGATGTTTACTTATTCTGCGATATTCAATACCGTACATTTAAAGACTTAGATTGTAAGGATTTTTGGACAGCTGTTCTGCTATTTAATGCTGTCTGCTTCCATTTTCTCCTGGAATGGAGGAGATGGATTTTATAAGCGACGTTCAATTATTCTGCGATATTTAATATCTTTAAATATATTGATTACAAGAATTTTTGGGCAGCAGTTGCACAACTGATAGCTGTCTTACATTTGACTCCAGGAATGGAGGAGGTTGATTAAACATGCGATGATTTCTCTACGATATTTAATACACCTTCAAAGACTTGTCTGATAGGCATTTAGAGATTTTTTTACATTAATGGAATTAAACAGCCGGGATTGACTGTGAAAATGTAAATTTTTGGTCTACATTCATTGCTGTTAAGCCTTGAATGCTGTCCATTTGAAAAGTTTATTTTTGCATTCAATTCCTGGAATCAGGGGGTTGACTGTTAATACAATGTTTAATGATTCGATGGCATTTAATACTAGTTTTCAGTGTTGAACGTTGTCTTTTTTAAACCTTGTCTTTGCATTTAACCCCCAGGATATACATTGACAAATTAGAGAATGAATCTGCGTTGAATTTATATTTATGCTGATTAATATTTGAATGTTTTTAGATTTAGGCAGAGTTTAAAATGTCGAAAATGACATAACTGCTTGTTTCTGCCCAGTAGCTGCTCAGTGCCTTCAGCACATCCCATCCCACAGCAAAAGGTAGAAACAAGTAGAGTATTCATATTTTTTTTTTAAATTAGGGAAGTTGGGTTTTGGAGACGGGAGCCATGTTTGGTGGCGAACGATCTCGCACTCTCCTTCACTCCACTAATCACTTTTTTCTTCCAGCAACATTAATTAACTTCTTTTTTCGTCGATTTTAGGTTTAATTTAATCGTTAAGAAAATTAGGGACCAAATGCAAAAAGAATTATTTGACAATATATAAGTTTTGGCGTTGAATATTGTCATTACTTGAATTTTTTGCATTACATTATTGACAAATTAGAGAATGAATCTGCGTTGAATTTATATTTATGCTGATTAATGTTTGAATGTTTTTAGATTTAGGCAGAGTTTAAAATGTCGAAAATGACATAACTACTTGTTTCTGCCCAGTAGCTGCTCAGTGCCTTCAGCACATCCCATCCCACAGCAAAAGGTAGAAACAAGTAGAGTATTCATATTTTTTTTTTAGATTAGGGAAGTTGGGTTTTGGAGACGGGAGCCATGTTTGGTGGTGAACGATCTCGCACTCTACTTCGCTCCACTAATAATTTTTTCTTTCAGCAATTTTTTTGTCAATTTTAGGTTTAATTTTATCGTTAAGAAAATTAGGACCAAATTGCAAAAAGAATTATTTGGCAATATATAATAAGTTTTGACATTGAATATTGTCATTACTTGGATTTTTTGCATTGGCTCATAAACTATAGGTTTAATGTGTAAAATAATGAAATAGTGTGAATAATAAACTAGGTAGGGTTTAAGAATCAGTGACAGAACCGCTTATTTCTGCTCAGTAGCAACAATGCACCTTCAGTGTACCCCCCACCCTGTGAAACGCAGAAATAAGAGGTGTTTATTTAACTTTTATAGGAATTAATCACTACTCAGTTTAATTTATGGTGAAATTAAATGTTTCTTACCTCTCCTCATATAAATCTTCTAAGCTGATCACGATTCGAGACCATAACTGTCTCATCTTCAGAAGTTTCTTGGCAACTGGTGTTATGTTGATCGGAAGAAACTCTTCTTCTTCCCTCTGTTGGTGGACCGATGAACCTCTGGATCAGGTCAAAATTTGTGGGAATTTCGAAGTTCTTAAGTTTTCCTATGTTTTTCTGAATGTGGAACTTTCCCCAAACTGTGAATTCCTTTTGTTTGTCTATTTGTTTAATTAGACTGGCTTTTGAATCAAATGTTTTTCAGACCAAGCGTGGGCAGCTACTACTGACTTTTCCACTTCATTTTTTATGTTTCTAAGATGTTCTTTCACCCTTGTTTTCAAATTTCTTTTAGTTTTTCCAATATAAGTTTTGTCTCAGATCAAATGCAGGGATTGTGACAAAATTTATATTGGAAAAAGAAAAGGAATTTGAAAACAAGGGTGAAAGAACATCTTAGAAACATAAAAAATGGAGAAGTGGAAAAGTCAGCAGTAGCTGCTCATGCTTGGTCTGAAAAACATTTAACTGAATCAAAAGCCAGTCTAATTAAACAAATAAACAAACAAAAGGAACTCATGGTTTGGGAAAAGATCCACATTCAGAAAATCAAAGGAAAACTTATGAACTTTGAAATTCCTGCAAATCTTGACCTGATCCAGAGGTTCATCAGTCCACCAACAGAGGGAAGAAGTTTCTTCTGATTGACATAACACCAGTTGCCTAGAAAGTTCTGAAGATGAGACAGTTATGGTCTCGAATCACAATCAACTTAGATGATTTATGAGAAGTAAGAGGTGGTTAGCTTATATATTAGCATTCTTTGTTATTAGGGAAGTAGAGTTTTGGAGAGGGGAACCACGTTTGGTGGTGACCAGTCTCACACTATTTCATTCTGCTAATCAAATTTTCTCTTTCAGGGAAACTAATTGTTTGCTTGTATGTTTCAGATTTCTTTCTTCTTAATGGTAAGAAAATTAAACTGATTAAAATATCATTCATGTGAATATATTTTATAGCTAAATGATACAGTGACACAAAACATTTCAAGTTTTATTAGGCTTTAATTTTAAAAATCATAGCTTTTGGGTCGTAAGATTGGTAATAAAATGTAGGGATAGTGAAAAGAATAATGTTGGTAGGGCTTAACAAGGTGGCAGAACCACTTACGTCTGCTGAGTAGCAACACAGCGCCTTCAGCGCATCCCCCTTACCCTGCAAAAAGTAGAAATAAGTGGTGGTCAACTTGTAAATTATTTTTGTTAGGAGAGACAAGTTCGGAGACAGGAACTACATTTGTATGTGGACAGTAGGAGATGCCTTTGAATTTAAAGGCAAGAAAATCAACTTATTTCTACCCAGTAGCAACTATATCGCCTTCAGCGAACCCCTTCCATTTGTGAAAAGTAGAAATAAGTTGTGGTCAGTATAGAGTATTTTAGGGAAGTTGGGTTTTGTGATTCAGTTCGACTTTACACGAGTACTTTTAAACTTAACTTCATTTTTAATGTAATTTTATCTTTAACGTTACTAATTGTTTTCTTTTTGTTTCAGCTTCAACTGGGATTAATCATATTCTCGGGTACTTTAAAGCAAGTTGATGCAATCAACCACTTTTTCTGCTCTTAACAAGGCTGGTGCCTTCAGCACGCTCCCCACATCCTTGTAAAAAGTAGGAACATTGGTAATCGTAATTGACTTTAGGCCATTATTATTCTTTTTTTTTTTTAATAGTGAATAATGGATAACAGGACAGACACCACAGAGAGGCAAACCATTGCCAGGACTCTGATGGAAATGGACTCTTATTCCTTGTTCACGCCCCCCTCTTGCTCTGTGCCTCATCGTGGCGAGGGGGTGAACAAACAGTGCCACAATGCTCATTTGGGATTAATAGATTTTCTATATTAAATAACAGATTCAAGATTTTCTAGTCTTGATTGTTGAAGCAGTCATTTTTTCATTCAGGCTTTCAATAAAATGGTAGTAAATCTCTCAGGAAATATTTTTTAAGAAGAATGAATGTTTTTGATTCATCCAGAATTCAAATTAGTTACTTACTCACTGGCACTATCAAACCCATATGTTCATGGTCGCACGGACATAAGCTCTCCATACATCCTGAGCTAATGTTTTCCAATCATTCCCTGTATAATCTACTTCCCTCAAATCATAGTTAATGTTGTTCTCCCACCTCATTCTTGGTCTACCTTCTGGTTTTCCTACAAGAAGGGGCATGCCGTAGCGTAGTGGTTAAGGCACTGAGCTACAAGCCGGAGGGTCGAGGGTTCAAGTCCCGTTGGGGTCAGGATTTTTAAACTGACCCAAACCCTCTGGCGGCACTATGGCCCTGGGGTCGACTCAGCCTCTAACGGAAATGAGTACCAGACGCTTGTTCTGGGGGTAAAGGCGGCCGTCACGCAGGGCTGACAACCCGGCTGACATAAAGTGCCAATTGTCTAGAAAAAGTGGGAGCCCTAACCTCCTACTACCCCAAGGGCCTCCGGGTCTGTTGTGGGATCACTTTACTTTTTTTTTCCTACAAGAAGCTTCCATGCATGTCTTTCATTCCTCATATGCGCAACATGTCCTGCCCATTGCAGTCTGAGACTTAACTGTTTTTATTATATCTGGCTTCCTATAAAGACAATGTAGTTCATTGTTATGTAGTCTTCTCCATTCACCTGTGTGTTCATCTCTCTTTGATCCAAAAATTTTTCTAAGAACTTTATTCTCAAAACTCGTAATCTCCTTTCCTCCCTTAAAGTAAGAGTCCATGTTTCGCACCCATATAATATAACTGGTAGAATAATAGTTTTATATATTTTCAGTTTAACATTTTTTGAAAGGAGTTGGTAAAGCTTGATGAGAGATGGCGATCTGCAGAAACCTGAATATCATCCTCTTATCGTGTCTCCTTTCAGAAGGTAGATTCCAAATATGCCTCCAACAATCTATTTTCCAGTACTTTGCTTCTTTTTAGTTCTTCCCAGTCGTATCCTCTTGTAGACTTTTCTTCACTTTGTTAATCCATCTTTCTCAAGGTCGTTTTCCTTGTATCTTGAGATTCAAGTTTTTGTGGTAGTCTTTCTTTTCCATTCTTTTTAAAGTCAAAACCATTTTAGTCTATTTTTCTGTGTCAATTTTTCTGCACTTAATGTCTCTCTGATTTTGTCATTCCGTATTCTATTTCTTGTTTTATGCACCATTACACGTAAGAATTTTATTTCTGTAGTGTGGATTCTCAAGTCATTCCTTGTATATGTCCAACTCTCGACTACATATGTTAGAACTGGTTTGAAATATGTTTTATACATTGCCATTTTACTCTTGATGGGTATATCTTTATTCCAGATTAATTGTTTAAATTATAGACTTTTAAACTTTTCTCTATTCTTTCACTGACTTGAGTCTGTTTTTTCCCATTTGCTTTTATCATCGTTCCTCCTAGATATATAAATGTTTCGACTTTTTGTAGATTTATGCCTGATAACTTAATATTAATCATCATTCTGGTTTCTACATATTTTCATGACTGCCATTTTCTAGATATTTATTTTTAAACCATATTCTTCTGAAACTGTCTTCCAATGTTAGGCTGTGTTCTATGGTATATTTTCTCTACATAGACGTATAAATTTAGCAGTCAGTAGCTTCTCTGTATTTCCTGAGAGAATGGCTAACATAATAGAATAAAAACTTAGTAAAATGTGGCATTGTTTGGCTAAACAGAGCATTATGTTAGAATTAAAATAAAATGCTTTTTTACCTCATTTCATATCTCCCAACGAATTGGAGGAATTAATTCCAATAATTGGAACACATGGCATAAATAGAGGTAAAAAGAATTTTATTTTAAAATTGGACAGGTTTCAAAACCCAGGTGGTTTAATCAGTAACGTCATATCTGATCTTCTGTTGTACAGGAGCACTGCTTCTTAATCCATGTGTTGGTGGATCAATGGATCTACAAATGAAATCAGCTTCCTTGGGAATTTCAATATTCATTGATTTTTTAATGTGGAATTTTTCCCATGAACTCTTTGAGGTTTTCTATTTATTTTATTAAACCATACTTTATTTCTGTCAGACTTTTTTTTACAAAAAAAAACAATGACCTGAAAAAATCTAATTAAACAAAAAGATAGTCTTCCACACTGTAGCGTAGTGGTTAAGGCACTGCGCTACAAACCGGAAGGTCGAGGGTTAAAGTCCCAGTGGGGTCAGGATTTTTAAACTGACCCAAACCTTCTGGTGGCACCATGGCCCTGGGGTCGACTCTGCCTCTAACTGAAATGAGTACCAGATGCTTGTTCTGGGGGTAAAGTCAGCCATCATGCAGGGCTGACAACCCGGCTGACATAAAGTGCCAATTGTCTAGAAAAAGTGGGAGCCTTAACACCCTACTACTCCTGAGGCCTGTAGTGGGAACACTTTACTTCAATTTACTAAAACAAATAAAAAATTAAGAGCTCATGGTTTGGGAAAAAATCCACGTGCAAAATGACAGGAAAGAAAAATAAGGAATCTTGAAATTGCTGGGGAAATTCATTTGACTTTGAGATTCATTGATCCACCAACAGATGGAGTAGGAAGCAGTGCTTCTTGACAGAACATCAGTTGTGATGAAACCTGTCTAATTAGACAAAATATGAGGTGAGGTAAAAACTTGCTTTTAAATTAAAACTCAGTAATGTTTCCTGCAACAGTTAAAGATAGTAGTTGCTTAACAAGTTACTAAATAATCGAGTTGGTGTTTACTTGATGAAAATCCGTAGCCATTAATTAAATAAAAATTAAAACTGTTTTATTTGATTTTCATATTTATTAAGATATAATTCATCTCAAGACACACGATTTTAGACACACTCTTATATGCAGATGATCAGGCTCTTTTCGGCAATAATGAAGATGAATTAAAATATTCCACTCATCTTAATATAATAGCCCAACGATTTAACATGGAAATATCAACAACAAAATCTAGTTATGGCCTTTCAAGGAAAATTCCCAGTAAGAAGTAAAATTTGTATTCAGAATTCAATATTAGAGCAAGTTAATTCATTTAAATACTTAGGTTATAATCTAACTTATAATGAGGAATGTGATATTTCCTTTAAAATACAAAACTATAATAAAGCTTTAAGAATTTTCAACTGAGTTTTTAAACCATCAAAAGTGCAGAGACACACAAGAATGAAAATCTCTAAAGTTCTCGCTAGACCCATAATCTGTTATGGCAGTGAAGCTTGGACCATCAGAACCCAGGATGACCGTCATTTACAGCCACGGAGATGAAATTTCTGCGATGAACTGCAGGTTATAGCCTTCTAGACCACCAAAGAAATTCAACAATAGCCAGAGAGTTAAACATCGTACCTATATCTGAATACCTCCAAGAATATAGAAACAATTGGCTAGCCCATATTCAGCGCATGGATCGTCACAGAATACCAAAAAAAATTCTTCACTACATTCCTCGAGGCAGATCTGTGGGTCTACCTTTTTGGAGATGGCAGGAGACCGTAATGGGCCACTGGGCCTAATACTTGAAAGGACGATGATAATTCAATGACAGCTGTTTCGGTTCACTGTACCTTCTTCAGACATGTTAACAAATTATGAATTGTCTTATTATAGTACATATCAACTGATCTAAGCAACAATAGAACAATATTTATTTAAATTTTTTATTCAAATGAATTGCCTTTGTTAAATTAAAAAATTAAATTAAATATTGTTGTATTGTTGCTTATATCACTTGGAACACAATTCATAATTTGACATGTCTGAAGAAGGTACAGTGTACCAAAACAGCTGTCACTGAATTATATCTTAATTAATATGAAAATCAAATAAAACTAAGTTTTATTTTTATTTAATTAAGTTACTGCATCTTCTTTGAGATTCTACATTTTACAGGATATGAAATGTGGACAGAGAAACTAGATATTCCAATACCTAGTATGACGAAGTAAAACTCATACAAGTTTGATAGTATTAAACTTTTATAGGAAAAAATCACTGAGGTTTAATTTAATATTAAATTAAAATACTTCATACCTCACCTCATATCCAGTCTTCTAATTATATTGCAGTTTCAAAGCCTTGGCAGCTTCATCTTCAGTAATATCTTGTCGACTGATGTTATGTTAATCAGAAGAACTACTTCCCTCTGTTGGAGGACTGATCAACCTCTAGATCCATCCATCCATAGTAATTCTGCCTAAAGACAGGTCCTTCACTGTAATCATAGCATTTTCATGATATGCTTGCAGCTTTACTAGGAAATTGAAGGTGTGGTAACTTCTTGTTGCTTTCCACACCAATGAAGGATGATGGTCATATGATTTTGGGGACCGTTTGGGCCTTGAAGTTTTCCTGACATTCGTCTTACAGGTGAGGAAAAACCCTGATAAAAACCTCACCCAGAAAAACTGCCCCAACCGGGGATTGAACATGGGCCTGCTGCGTGACAAGGCAGCACACTACCTCGAGACCACAGTGGTGGTCCAATCATAATTCATGGGAATTTTGAAGTTAATAAGTTTTTTAATGTGGATTTTTTCCCAAAAAAGTCTGACATAACCTCAGCTGACAAGATGGGACATGCTGTAGCATAGTGGTTAATGCACTGAGCTACAAGTCGAAGGGTCGAGGGTTCAAGTCCCGTTGGGGTCAGGATTTTTAAACTGACCCAAACCCTCTGGCGGCACTATGACCCTGGGGTCGACTCAGCCTCTAATGAAAATGAGTACCAGACGCTTATTCTGGGGGTAAAGGCGGCCGTCACGCAGGGCTGACAACCTGGCTGACATAGTGCCGATTGTCTAGAAAAAGTGGGAGCCTTAACCTCCTACTACCCCAAGGGCCTTCGGGTCTTGTGGGATCACTTTACTTTACTTTTTACTCAGTTGACAAGATATTACTGAAGATGAAGCTGCGAAGGCTTTGAAACTGCAGCATAATTAGAAGACTGGATATGAGGTGAGGTGTGAAGTATCTTAGTTCAGTCTTGTTTGATGCTACACATCATGATCCTAGATGAAATTGTATATTAAAATATTTAAGGTTATTCTTTTAACCTTCCAGGTGCTGTGTACCAACTAAATGGGGTCTGATGTTTCCATCCATTGCCAGCCAGATGCTACAGTCACTTCCTCCCAAGATGTCAGCACCTCCTACCTAGAAATGGAGGAGTGACAAAATTGTAGATAAACAATAATTTAAAAGTGAAAATAACAAATTTTTAAAATGCGATACGTTCATCATCATCATGAACAAATTCGTTTTAGGCCATGTGGCCTGTACGGTAAACCTAGCGAAGATGGTCTTGATCTTTCCACTGATGTTTTGGTCTTCCTTGGTCCCTATGTCCAGTTGGGGTATATTGGAATGCCAATTTTAGAAGTCTTTCTTGCCATTCTCCTCAGATGATTTTTCCATTCTTGTTGGTATCTTTGTATATCTTCATTTAAACTTGTTACTCCAAGTTTTCCTCTGATAATAGTGATGTTATTCAAATAACACAAAAATATGAAATTTGTCTCCATTTTACAAAATTTCTACTTTAAACTTTTTAAAAGTAAGGCTGTGTCACTAATTTGATACAACGAATATTCTATTTAAACTAGTTTTTTCGACGAAATAAAATTTTCATACAAAACACTTGTTTTCTCAAACTACATGAGTTATATGTACGAAAATTTTTTTAGCATATGTAGTACTTAAATCTGTTGATATGAAACCACTTTCGTGTTCTTAAAATTATTGGCACTGTTCCAACTCAAGTTAGCACCAGCGGCCACATACAGTATTCAGATAATTTGGATTCACCTAACAGCGAAAAACCTCAAGAAATTGGAGAATGTCAAAGCCAGATATCTCAAGAGGGCCTTGTCACTCTCAAAGTACACAAGAAACAGCTACGCCTACAGAATAGCACATGAATCCTACTTCATTGAGGACATCAAGCTTCGCTTCAATCTACCAGAAACCCAGGCATATAAAGACGCCATCAAAGAGAGACAAAACAAAGCAAATGAAATACCGATGGAAATAATGGACACAGAAACGATGAAAACTGATGTGTGGAAAGGACCGAACTTCCAACTTTGCCACCTATACACACGCTTTGCCGCGCATGGTTTCCACTGGAAAATATGTCAGAATCCGTCATACCACGACCCGAAGGAGGACTGCAGATGTAAGCTTTGCGACGAGCCATGCTCCAGGTACCACCTAATGAAATGCCAAAGCAGAACTCAGCCTCTCACCAAAATAACAAAAGACTGGTGAAAACTCTAAATGTACACATTGTGTTTAATAAAATCAATTAAAATTATTGGTCTATTTAAAAAAAATAAACTTGCAAAAATTATTTAAAAAATTGAAGTTCAAAAAGATTGTTTCCAAAGTAAGAAAAAATGTAACAAGTGTTTTAGTATAAATGTATTGAACATATATTTGAAAAGTGGCTGCGGAAAGGCTACTGTCTTTAACAGAGAGGAGACCCTTTAATTCCTTCCATCGAAGGCTTAAAGGAACCGACCTGTACAGTAACCTAGTGTCCAATCCCTCACCTTCTCGTGGTGCAGCTGTTAGTAATCATGCTTATGCATGACGAACGAAAGGGAAGGGCTACTCACCAATAAGCACTGGTCAGCTTGGTGAGTTTTTCTCTTTTGACCGAATTGGTATTACTTCTTCTTCCCATACCAATTCCCTCTTTCAACTTTTCTATCCAGTCTCCCTTGACTGACCTCTTGTTTCTTTCGACCCTGATGGTATTAGAGTATACGAGGCCTAGGGGTTCATTTCTCCTTCCTTCCTATACCTATTTTCTCTATGGGTGACGTAACCACCACACATGGTGCCTACTACTAAATGGTTACTAGTTTATTGCACTCCATTTCTGATAAATATTGGAGTGCAAGAGAGCGAATGATTTCATTATCAAGTGCTCGACATTAGATACCAACCAACCATATTTGAAAAGTATAAAAAATTCACATTTATACCTCAAATAGTTTCTGAGAAAATGGGTCTAGAAGTTTTACAATTTTAACATTGTCAGGATAGGGCTTTCGATCTTCCATTAATATCAGTTGAATTTTTCTCAGTTCAGTTAACTTGTGGCTTGGTTCCTTTCTGAAAATTGCAGTCAATTTGTCTTATTAATATGATAAGCATAGGAATATTAGAAACAAAATGTAACTTGAGACAAGTTAAAGATGAAAATGTTTGGCAAATAATATTAATCACCAGCATTTTTTTTGCAGTTAATTATTTTTAATTTTGTAATTTAACAAAGATTTTGAAAAAATAGTATTTTTTATCTATTTTAAATATTTGATCATGCACTTCAATAATACTGTAAAGTTGTCAAATATCGGAAAACGCTATATTACGTTTTACACTGTTTACTTATGTATTCAATGTGGAAGCACTTTCTACATTTTATTACACTGGTTCAACATGATTTTTGTCTCATGAATACCAATAGTTGTACTTAATGCAGTTTTTTATCGAGTTTTCAAATGTTATATTTAAATTAACATTGGGAAGTAAACATTATGAGGTTATATCATTAATAGTGAGTGGAGAACATATTTTAATCGACTCACCTCATACATTTTCAAACTTCTTTGATACCGACGGTTTCAGACAAAATCATCTCCTTCTTCAGTCATGGCATCCACTGATGAAATTCCATGATTGTTGATTTCTTTAGTGACATCACCTCTTGTGCTGCCATCTTTCGTTGGGATGATAAAATTTGTAATTAGACTTTTATTGAATATAGAAATTCATAGATCGATATGTATTATTCTGAATGAATGTCATTTCCCAAATTGTCAATTCCAATGGTTTATCCAATTGTCTAAAAATTTTTGCTTCTTTTTCAATTTTATGATGTTCTAGTAAATGTAATGTCTTCTAAACAAAGAATGAGTTTTGAGTATATATAACAAAATGTTATGTTTAGATTGGAGCTTGCTCAGATAGCTCAGTTGGTAGAGCATTTGCCTAGAAAGCCAAAGATCCTAGGTTCAAGCCCCAGTATGAGTATATAATTTCTTTTCAAATATTACTTCTTCTTCTTTCTTCCAAGTATTAGGCCAAGGCCTGTTACGATCCTATAGAAAATTTCTGGGAAATTCTCGTATAAGACTTGAAAGCATAATAGTCCCTTCGATTGGTTGCTGGCCAAAGGAAGGCAAGACTAGTGATGGGGCTGCCATCTTATAGCCTCTGGTCAGGCTTTTCTGGAGAAGAAAAGAAAATAAAGGAAAGAAGAAATGGAAAAAAGGAAATACTCCCTAGCCCTCGGATGCCCTAATAGCGTCGGGGTCGAAAAAAACAAGAGTTAACCAAGAGAGATTAGATAGTAAAGTTAAGAGTGCAAAACACAAGTAAGTGGAAGAAATGTTTTGCTCAGCTTGGGCACCTTGTGGTCGCCATCCACATATCCCCTAGATGAGGACCCCTGAGGGTAAATATTACTTCAAAACTAATAAAGATTTGGTATCTCGCTTCATAATTGTAATTTCTTGAAGACTACTTTATTTTCAATTCTATGTCTTGAATAGAATCTGGTGATTCCTTTCTCTTCCCTCTATTGGCTAACTGATAACCTTCCAAATTAAATGTTTTTCCCCAGGAATTTCAAAATTCATGATTTTCTTTTATTTTTCTAGATAAAAAATTTTGAAAATTAATCCAGAAAATTGAAAGGAAAAGCTTTCTTCAGTCGGCCAACAGAGGGAGCAGGAAGCAATCTATAGGATTGCTGACCACCAATTAAACAGTTGGATAGAATTGAAAATGATACAAACGTCTATTGAAACTATCTTTAGGAAATCTAAAATTATCAGGTGTACTGTTGAATCTCTCTATTTATTACTTAAAATAGAACTGTCACTTGTTTTAAATACTAATATACAGGGTGTTCCTAAATTAGACCGAAAAAGTTTGGGATCAGATATATAACCTTCATTGAAGCATATTTGCTTAAGGAACCTATGGGCTGAGACACTTCGTTTCAGGGCCAGAGGGATTTTACAGAAGGGAATTAAAGGAAACGGATAAACACTCCTTTTAGTTGAAGAGGGGTTTGTTGTAACTTCTATCGCTTGATTTGTTTACTTCCTGAGCTCAGTAGAATAATTGTTTCTTCTTCTTCTTCTTAAACTTAATTTGTAGGATTTTCATCCTGTTTATTTCCAAAATCACTCCTCGGAGGAAGACGTACTGGATGTACATTCACTGTCTATCCATCTCTTGGCAGGTCTTCCTCTTGTTCTTCTCCTGTCCATTGGTCTATCTTCTTTAGCTCTTTTTGCAAGCTGGTTTTCTTTCCATTCTTTCTATATGATCCTTCCAATATTTTCGTCTATCTATAATAAATTTGGTTATGTTTTGAATATGGTATTTGTCCCTAATTTCTGTGTTGTGTATTTTATCAAATAATGTTTTCCCCTGAATAGTTCTCAAAGATTTTCATTTTGCGTGTGCTTATTATTTTAGTTTTTGTTGTGTCAGCCCTAGTTTCTGCTCCATATACGATAACTGGTCGAACTATCATTTTGTATATGCGGGTTTTGCTTTCTATTGACATGTTTGTTGCGCCAAATTAAATCTTTCATAGATCCTGATATTTGTGCTGCTTTATCAGCTTGTTTCTTTACTACTTTTATTAAATTTTTAGTGTTTGTTATTAATACACCTAAATAATTACATTCTTACACTTGTTCTAAGATTTTTCTTTCCACTTCTAATTTGCATCTCACTGGTTCTTTTGATATTGTTAAGCATTTTGTCTTATTCGTGTTAATTTCCATACTGTATTTTTGGAATTTATATTAAATTGATGTAAAGATCTTTGTAAATTATCTTCAGATTCTGAAAGGAGAACGACATCATCTGCATAACAAATTAAGTGAAATCTAGTGTTTCCATTTTATAACTCAAATGTGGTGGTATGTTTTCAATAATTTTATCCATTATAATATTAAATAAGAATGGACTTAGTCACCTTGCCTGATGCCCTTTGTGAGGGTTATTTCTTCAGTTTGCTGTTCTTTTACTTTGCAAAACAGTAATCAGTGTGTATTAATTGATATTATTGCTCTAATCAGTTCATTAGGAATTTCATTCTCTCTCAAGATATGTACATCATCAAGCTGTACTCTATCAAAAGCTTTCTTCATATCTATGAAACATAAGAATACTGGTTTATTGAATTCCCATGATTTTTCCACAATTTGTCTATGTAAATTGCATCTAATGTGGATCTATTTTTCCAAAACCCTTGTTGTTCTTTAATATGGATTAATGCATTTAATTTATTGTTTAATATTTTTTGTGAATACTTTTAGAGAACTATTAAGTAATGTAATTCCGTGATAATTTTCTGGTTTAGTTTTGTCACCCTTTTTAAATATTAGGATAGTTATACTAAATTTCCATTCTAGTGGGGTGGTACCGCATATTATGATATTTTGGAATAGCTTCTGTAGTTCATTTATCAGTTGTATTCCTCCATATTTCAACATTTCATTTATCATATCAGGACCTGCAGCCTTTCGATTTTTCAATCTATGTACTATGTCAGTTACTTCATCTATGTTTTTTCTTAATTTTGTTAAATATGAACCGAAGGTGTTAAATTTGTTTAGAGTACTTCAAAATATAGTATACATAATATAGTAATAATATCGACATACAAAATATATGCAAAAAGAAATTCAACAAAGATAAAAATTTGGAAAGCAGTAAATGATATTTTCAGTTTGTAACCTTACCAGTATCTGCAGCAATGTGATTTCAGAGAACTCAACTTACTGAGTACTGTAGAACAAAATGAAAATGGAACATTTCAAATACCTGATAATCTTTTTCGGCCAAAATTTCCAACAGTCTTTGATGGTTGTCTGATTCTGTATACCAACCCTCTGATAAAAAAAATCTGATCTGCAATGGCACCTTCTGAACGACATTCTTACATCATTGAACGTAACACTTATACGTCGTAATGAATTACGTAGAAAAATTTTCCTCGGTAGCTCAGTTGGTAGAGCACTTGGTCCAGAAAGCCAAGGGTCCCAGGTTCGAGTCTCGGTCTAGGCAACAATTTTTCTCTTCAAATATAATTTACCCTTCAATGAGAAGTGTTATATTAATAATAAAATCGTCAATAGAAGCCCTACTGGCTTTATAAAGTAGTGTTAAATTCCCAATAAATGTCTTTTTAACTAAGAAGATGCCATTTGCAGAGATAGAAGCTATGGTTTCAAGCATTTGGCACGAGGGAATTAAAACGTATATAACAGAAAAATGTGTCTAGATTGCAACTTGCCTAGGTAGCTTAGTTGGTAGAGCACTTGGCCGAGAAAGCCAAGGGTCCTGGGTTTGAGTCTTGGTCTAGGCGAACATTTTTCTCTTCAAATATACGTATAGAAAGTTTTACATCCATTGGTACAATTTGTTGGATAGGTAGAGGTAGGCTTGCACACCTGCCTGACCTGCCTAGATTTTTTGTGGGGCTACATGAAGGCAATGGTTCATGAAACCAATGTTGACTCTGACAATCTTGTAGCACACATTGTCAGAGCAGCAGCTGAAATAAGGGCGAATCCTTGCATTTTTTGAAGTGTATGACAAAGTATGGCACATTGATGCACTGTTTGTCTGGATGACAATGGACATGTTCCAGCACTTGTGATGGGACAATAAACTGGATCCATCCTGACAATGCAACACTGGATTAACACACAGAAGTGTGTCACAGAATGACTCATTTGCACGTACCTACTTCCTATAGCTTATGCAGATGATATACTGATTACAGCAAGAACCAGACAAGCATTATGTGATACCTTCACAAAATTGAAAGAGGAATCTAAAAAGTTTGGTCTAATAATAAATCAAGAGAAAACAAAATATTTAAAATGTAGTAATCACAATAGAAAATCTGAAAATCTACAAATTGATGATATACAAATTAACACAGTAGAATCATTTAAATACTTAGGTACCAAAGTAAATGGACATAATACATTAGAAGAGGGAATTATAGAAAGATTGGTAAATGGGAATAAAGCTTATTTTGCAAATAGAACCTTATTTAAAAACAAATTAATACCGGTATCAAAAATGCAAAAATAGTGTTATACAAAACACTAATTAGACCAGTAGTTACATATGCTTGTGAAACTTGGGTCCTAAAAGAAACAATAAAACAAAAATTGTTAATTTTTTAAACAAAAATTTTAAGATGATTTTTTTTTAACCAAATAGAACAACTGATAACTGTTGGAGAATCAAAACAAATAACGAACTAAACAAATTAATAAAAAATCAGAACATAGTAAACCATATAAGATCTCTCAGAATTGGTTGGCTTGGACATTTGATAAGAATGGATGATCAGAGACTGGTCAAAAAACAGTACAAATGGAAACCTATAGGAGGCAGAGCTGTAGGAAGACCGAAGATCAGATGGGAGGATGGTACAATGAACAATCTAAGGAAAATTAAAGTGACTAATTTGAATATGGCAAGAGACAGATTGGCATGGAGGAGGATTGTTGAGAAGGCCAAAACTTTCACTTTTGAAGTTGTCGTGGCTTAAGATGATGATCCTTCCATCCCTTTCTCCGAGACCCCTCTTGCACTGAAACGAAGCATCAAAGCCTATAGGTTCCTTAACGAAATATGCTTCAATGAAGGTTAACCACCTGCTCCCAAAGTTTGTTGGTCTAATTTGGATGCACCCTGTATACTTTGAAGATGGGATTACAGAACTAGTGCTGTAATCTGGTTGTATTGTTGGTAACTATGTGACCATTAAGAAATTACCTATGTGACGATTAAGAAACTACCTAGTGGCAGATATGGTTCTCATTTTTCATTTTGTGACAAAGTAATACCATTGGACAAAAGTAATATTTTTGCATGATAGTGCATTCTGTCATACTTATAGCAATGGCAACCATGATTGAAAGTTAAATTTCCTAAATTTCAGGGTTGCCAACCTATAAATATCTAAATAACTATACTGTAATATTACTAATTACCTACCTAGTGCAGGAAGTAAAACCACTGCCCTTTATGTATACTATGTATAATGTATATACAAAAATATATCCAAAAGATAGTGTTAATATATATATATATATATATATATATATGAATGAAACAAATCACCACATTTTAAATGAACTGAACCTGATTTGAAACAAATTCATACTTGCCATTTTATGCCTGATTGGTGTCATGGTCTGCTGTAGTCTCAACTAAATTATTTCTGCCATTTATTGTATAGACATTGGCCAGACTGTTGACGTTAATCAGTTAATAATGAATGCAATTATTTCCAATGAAGATGTTATTATTTTACTATTATTCTTTATTTTCAAAGCACCATCGTGCAAAAAAAAAAAATGTACGCGTGTTTGTGAAGTGTTTTACAGAATCTTGGAAATTAAAAACAGGTTTCCTTTCTTCTGTAAAAACCACAACCTTGCATTGTAATATACTATTACAGTATACGACACACATATACAAAATATACAATTAGCCATGTTAAATCTTGTATTTCAATTTTTCCTTTGTCTATTGGCTCATTTGAGCTTACTCAAAATGTTCGTATGTACTTAGTAATGAATAAATAGATAAGCAATTAATAAATTGATTTAATTTAGCAGTTTATCAATATCTTTCCATGCCCAATTAATTTCATTTTTCTCCATATATCACAAGATACTCATTTTCACTAATGAACCCATAGGTTCATTGCTGGGGCGTACTTTTGAATCAACGTTCATCAGTGCGTCCTCAGGATAACAGCGAACATCAGAGCACAGATCCCTCTGGTGGAAAGACTATGGAAGCTTGATACAGCCATCGTATTGAAAATTCATTAATTATAAAGCTCCATATATATATATATATATATATATATATATCCATGGACAAAGAGGGCAAAACAATGAGTCCCTATATTGTCAGGGACATTTTGGTGTCCCCTACTTAGTCGTCGACCGGCAAGTCAGTTTGCTATAATTAGTCCGTGAGCGGCTCAATACATCCCTATCCTGTGTTAATGTTTTCCAATCATCCTTTGTACAATTCACCTCCCTAAAATCAGTATTACGGTTATATCAACACCAAAATCACATGTCACAATTGCTGTGACATACCACATAATCATGTTTGAAGAGAAAAATATGCTCAGACTGGGGCTTGAACCCAGGATCTTTGGATTTCTAGGCCAGTACTGTACTGGTCTCAGAGGTTGAGAGCCTCCAGTTGATATATTAATGTAGGTAAGGGAAGTCGGCAAATTTGATCAAATTCCAATCTAAATGCAAATTTTTTTCTTATACACTCTGTCAATTCCCCAGTCAGAACATATAATTTTTCTCTCAAATATGATTTATCGACCATTGAAATGTATGAAATTAATAAGTATTTAACACACAATGTTTATAGTAATGAAGTGGATTTTTTCAGGTTTCCTGAAAACCTGGTAAAATGAAATTGTTGGGATTTCAGCATTGATATACAGGGTGAAAGTAATATAATATTTAATTTTAGGAAGTTATATTTTGAGGTTATTTTAATTATATTATTTTTGGTCTGGACATCTTACCTCAATATTAATGTTGATTTGTTCTTGAACATGTTTCAAAACAATTCTGTTTTATCTTCAGCTTTCCCAGATTGGTTTTATTTATGTTGCATTATGTTGCACCACCTGGATGTCGATGTCAGCTCCATCCTGTGGTTGGCCAAAGAACCTCCAAACAAGGTCACCCTCCATCGGAATATCAAAATTCATAACTCTGTTTCTGTTCTTCTGAATATAAATTTTTTCCCAAATAGTCAGCTCGTTTGTATTTTCTAACTGTTTTAATAATTTAGTGTCTGAATTGATATTATGTTTTTCAGACCAAACATGAGCAGCAACTGCAGATTTTTCAATTTCTCCATTTTTAATATTTCTTATGTGTTCTTTGGTTCTAATTTTTAGGTTTCTTTTTGTTTTCCCTATATATATCTTTTCACAACCCATGCATTCAATTTGATATATTCCTGACTTTTTATTTTTATCAGTTTTTTCATTTTTGTTGGTTTTTATTAGTTTATTTAAACTGTAGTTATTTTTTGGTGCTAATTTAATATTAAACTTCTCAAATATATTTTGAAATTTATTATGTACCCAGGGGTGATATGTGAATTTCCTATATTTTTTCATAGGTGGTTCTTCTTTTTCAAGATTACTTCTGTTTATCATTTTTTGTTTTTTATACTTTTCTATCCTTTTATGTACCATTTTTTCATCAACCCATTTTCTCTTGCTACTTTGATTATGTGTTTTTTCTCATGTTTGAAATCTTCTTCGTTTAAGGGTAAGTTTACCAATCTATGAGTTAAACTATTAAATGCTGCTAATTTATGTCCAATTGGATTGAACCCTGTTGATTTTATAAAATTTTCCGTATGAGTTTCTTTCCTATGAATCCTGAATTCAATTTTTTCTTTCTTTTTTTCTTCGTTTCTGACCAATTTAAGATCCAAAAAAGGTATTTGTTTTATTGTCTTCTATTTCTTTTGGTGAATTTAATGTTTGTACTCTGTAAATTTAATAGTTTTAGGGAATCTTCTACATGTTTTTCTTTAACAATACAAATTATATCATCAACATATCTACTCCAAAATTTCCCACAATGTTTAAATTTTGGAGTAGATATGTTGATGATATAATTTGTATTGTTAAAGAAAAACATGTAGAAGATTCCCTAAAACTATTAAATTTACAGAGTACAAACATTAAATTCACCAAAGAAATAGAAGACAATAAACAAATACCTTTTTTGGATCTTAAATTGGTCAGAAACGAAGAAAAAAGAAAATTGAATTCAGGATTCATAGGAAAGAAACTCATACAGAAAATTTTATAAAATCAACAGGGTTCAATCCAATTGGACATAAATTAGCAGCATTTAATAGTTTAACTCATAGATTGGTAAACTTACCCTTAAACGAAGAAGATTTCAAACATGAGAAAAAACACATAATCAAAGTAGCAAGAGAAAATGGGTTTTGATGAAAAAATGGTACATAAAAGGATAGAAAAGTATAAGAAACAAAAAATGATAAACAGAAGTAATCTTGAAAAAGAAGAACCACCTATGAAAAAATATAGGAAATTCACATATCACCCCTGGGTACATAATAAATTTCAAAATATATTTGAGAAGTTTAATATTAAATTAGCACCAAAAAATAACTACAGTTTAAATAAACTAATAAAAACCAACAAAAATGAAAAAACTGATAAAAATAAAAAGTAGAATCAGGAATATATCAAATTGAATGCATGGGTTGTGAAAAGATATATATAGGGAAAACAAAAAGAAACCTAAAAATTAGAACCAAAGAACACATAAGAAATATTAAAAATGGAGAAATTGAAAAATCTGCAGTTGCTGCTCATGTTTGGTCTGAAAAACATAATATCAATTCAGACACTAAATTATTAAAACAGTTAGAAAATACAAACGAGCTGACTATTTGGGAAAAAATTTATATTCAGAAGAACAGAAACAGAGTTATGAATTTTGATATTCCGATGGAGGGTGACCTTGTTTGGAGGTTCTTTGGCCAACCACAGGATGGAGCTGACATTGACATCCAGGTGGTGCAACATAATGCAACATAAATAAAACCAGTCTGGGAAAGCTGAAGATAAAACAGAATTGTTTTGAAACATGTTCAAGAACAAATCAACATTAATATTGAGGTAAGATGTCCAGACCAAAAATAATATAATGAAAGTAATATAGATACACTAATTCAATGAGTATTAAATAGCAATGAAACAAGCACAACTTCTGTTTCGTGATTAACCCCACAGTTAATGAAATAATATCAAACTTTGTGAAATGTTGGAACAGCACACAAAAGATTCAATGGATTCTTGTCACACATGAAGAGCTGTTCTGGGTACAATGATTGGAAGACCACATCTTACCTGTAGTTCTGTGTTGCAACACTTATTTTATATTCTAAGAATCACAAGATTTCACTCAATTTTAATGAAAGGTATCAATTTTATAGTCATCATCATCGTGCCAGGTATTAGTCCTAGAAGAACTGTTACGGCCTGACAAAGTGGTTTTCGTTCCATCTTTTCATAGGTCGACCAAGTGACCATTTCCCATTTGGACAGTAGTTCATTATTGCCTTGGGGATCCTGGATCTAGCCATTCTTGAAACGTTCCCTCCAGTTTAGCTGATATCTGGAGATGAAGTCCAGTATTGGTGACACATTAAGTTCTTGAAGGATTTCTACATTTTTCTTTCGATCCCATTTGGTGTAGCCAGCTGTTCGGCGCATAAATTTCATCTCACAAGCTGTTAGTCTCCTTTCATCTCTCGTCCTTATAGTCCACGCTTCCCTCCCATAACATAGGACTGGTCGAGCCATTATTTGATAAAGACGAGTACGAGTTGATTCTTGCACTAATGAAGGTTTTAAAACTCTATTAACGATTACCATTGATTTGTTGAATTTCACAATTTTCTCTGGTAAATAAAAATTTTCAACAAAAGAGTTTATATCCTAAATAAGTAAACTCGTTAACGCTCTCTAAAATTTTGTTAATTAAACAAATTTTGCTTGGTATTGGGGATTTTCCACAAAAGGCCATTATTTTAATTTTATTGGTAGATATTTCCATTGAATATTTCTGGGCTATCAAATTTAAATTATGTACTGACCATTGTAAATCATCTTCAGATGTTGCTAGTAAAACAAGATAATATTGTTTTTCTTCAGAAATTGTATATTTATGTACAGTCTTAATCAGACACCTTTCCTCTACCATATCACGTATATAACACCTGTACTTTCAACCAAATGTAATATTTATGCAAGCATTTTGCAGCAAAAGTGTATTGTAAATGTCAGTCAGTCACATATGGAATTACTCTATATATATTCCACTGAGTTATTTTTTCTTTTATTTTTATTGCAACGAGAGTTGACTTAGGTAATACATATTATATATGATCTGCTTTGGGATCTAAACTGAAAATGTACCATTCCCGTTCTTTGCCTTAAAGTAAATATTAGACCTTTACAGTAAATAATTGCATTAGGTGGCATTTAAAATTTAGGGACACTATTTAACTCGTACTGTACATTCTAGAAATAATGGAAGAAAACCGGCTTGCAAAAAGAGCTAAACAAGATAGACCAATGGATGGGAGAAGAACAAGAGGAAGACCTGCCAAGAGATGGATAGACAGTGAATGTACATCCAGTACGTCTTCCTCCAAGGAGTGATTTTGGAAATAACAGGATGAAAATCCTACAAATTAAGTTTAAGAAGAAGATGATTTAACTCATGCCCCAAATGGGAGTCAATGACCAATCACGTTTCAATTATTTCCGTTTTACAACCAATCAGAGTCGTGTTTCACGAAATATTTATCAGTGTTATAATTACCATATTAAAGAAGGCTCCTCCTTTTTAATATTCTGAATAGGTCTGACCATTATTTTGCAGTAACTGAGCGTATAAGAAATACGGCTACCAGATATAGTGCATGAATGTCAACACATGCCGCATGCGGGAGTTAATATAAAAACATTTGTAGCAATTGATTATACCACCAAAAAAAGGAACCACTGTTTGCACTTTCTTAAATGTATTTTTTCCCAGGTAACAATCCAGAAAAATTTGTCATATTTACATCATACGACATTAGAAATGAATTAATATACAGTTTAATGTTTCATTTTTTCTCCACTAGAGAGCATTCTTACAATATTGCGTTCCTTTGGCAATAAATAGTATGATCTGGTTGCAGTGATAAACAAAAGAAGCAGATGAAGCGTACCTATCGTTTCTCATTTGTTTTCAAACATCGCCGTTTACATTAAATATATAAATATTTAAAAATAACTATAGTTAAACAATGATTTGTGAGTAAACAGCTTAATTTTATTCTTTAAATAGTCCTAAAAAAATGCCACTCTTGATTTCCAAATTCTCTAGATAAATTCACTCCTCACTTCGTGAGTCGTGAATTTATCGATAATTTGAAAATCACTCGTGCCATTATTTATGAAAAATATTTGCTACAAAAATGTTTTGAAATTCTTTGTGTTCCACTCTAGAAATACATACTTACAAGCACTTATATTACTTCCAGCCTGTATTATAATTTTAGTAAAACTAAGTCCATATTCAGATAACGAGTTTGACTGAAAGCAAATTATATTAAACATCCGGCAAATTTTAGGCAAGTAAAAATATCAGCCATTGTACCAATTATACAGTGGGTTCAGAAAACCTTGGAACTGGATGTTCTTTATGTCAAGGCATTAGATAGTTAATGGCAACACTGCAATAAAATCACAAAAATATTTAGCTTACTTCATTTGTAGGTACCTCAAGTCAACTATATATTATAAAATCCTTGGAAGATCATGCACTCCATCTGCAGCACCATTTCTTGATCTTTCAACTGACGGACCTAGAGCCTTCTGCATATCAACTCTTGATTGTAATTGAATGCTTCATAGAGGGATCTTTCACCATTGACAATGAGTTGGTCACATGCAAAAAAATCCAGCCTAAACCCAAATTTCAAAACAGTTTTCTAAGGCTAAAATCTTGATATTTTTCCAAAAATAACAATATCTTCGAAATTTCAAAAACTGCAAAAATACAATCTACAGGGTGTCCGGAATTTCTAGTACAAAAAATCCGGTCTAAATCCAAAATTTCAAAACTGAGTTTACCAAGGCTATAACTATGGTGTTTTTCCAAAAAACGTCAATTTTCGAAATTTCAAAAACACCAAAAATACTATCTATAGGATATGTTCGAGATTTTAATGCAAAAAAACCGGTCTAAATTCAAATTTCTAAATTTAGTTTTCCAAGGCTATACAGCCTTGCTGTTTCTACGTGAAAATGTAAAAATCTACGAAATTTCAGAAACTGCAAAAATAGTATCTAGAGGGTGTATCCGGGATTTATAATGCAAAAAATCCGCTCTAAATCGAAAATTTCAAAATTGATTTTTCCAAGGATGTAATCATGGATTTTTCCGAAAAAATCAATTTTCGAAATTTCAATAACTGCAAAAATAGTATCTAGAGGGTGTATCCGGGATTTATAGTGCAAAAATTCCGGTCTAAATCGAAAATTTAAAAATTGATTTTTCCATGTCTACACTCCTGGATTTTATATAAAAAATGTCAAAATTTTCGAAATTTCAGACACGGCAATAATTGTATTTAGAGGTTGTATCCGGGATGTATAATGCAAAAAGTCAGGTCTAAATCGAAAATGTCATACTGCTATTCCGAGGCTGTATTGGATTATTTCCAAATATGTCAAAATTTTCGAAATTTCAAAAACTGCAAAAATAGTATCTAGAGGGTGTATCCGGGATTTATAATGCAAGATATCCGGTCTAAATAGAAAATTTGAAAATTGACTTTTCCAAGTGTAGTCTTGGATCTTTTGCAAACTATGTCAAATTTTACGAAATTTCTAAGACTCCAAAAATAGTATCTAGAGGATGTACCGGGATTTATAATGCAAAAAATCCGCTCTAAATCGAAGATTTCAAAATTAATTTTTGCAAGGCTATAATCTTGGATTTTTTGCAAAAAATGTCAAAATTTTCTAAACTTCAAAAACTGCAAAAATAGTATCTAGAGGTTGTGTCCGGGATTTATAATGCAAAAAATCCGGTCTAAATCGAAAATTTCAAAATTGATTTTTCGAAGGCTATAGTCTTGGGTTTTTTCTAAAAATTGTCAACATTTTAGAAATTTCAAAATCTGCAAAAATAGTATCTAGAGGGTGTATCCGAGATTTATAATACAAAAAATCCGGTCGCAATCGAAAATTTCAAAATTGATTTTTCCAAGGCTATAGTTTTGATTTTGTTTCCAAAAAATGACAATTTTCGAAATTTCAAAAACTGCAAAAATAGTATCCAGAGGGTGTATCCGGGAATTATAATGCAAAAAATCCGCTCTAAATCGAAGATTTCAAAATTGATTTTTGCAAGGCTATATAATCTTGGATTTTTTGCAAAAAAATGTCAAAATTTTCTAAATTTCAAAAACTGCAAAAATAGTATCTAGAGGTTGTGTCCGGGATTTATAATGCAAAAAACCCGGTCTAAATCCAAAATTTCAAAATTGATTTTTCGAAGGCTATAGTCTTGGGTTTTTTCTTAAAATTGTCAAAATTTTAGAAATATCAAAATCTGCAAAAATAGTATCTTCAGGGTGTACTCGAGATTTATAACGCAAAAAATCCGGTCGTAATCGAAAATTCCAAAATTGATTTTTCCGTGGCTATAGTCTTGGATTTTTTACAAAAGTCAAAATTTTCGAAATTTCAAAAACTGCAAAAATAGTATGTAGAGGTTGTATCCGGGATTTATATTGAAAAAATTCTGTCTAAATCGAAAAAGTCAAAATTGATTTTTCCAAAAAAAAAAAGGCAAAATTTTCAAAATTGCAAAACTGCGAAAATAATATCTAGAGGTTGTATCCGAGATCTATAATGCAAAAAATCCGCTCTAAATCGAAAATTTCAAAATTGATTTTTTCTAGGCTACAGTCTTGGATTTTTCCAAAAAATGTCAGAATTTTCGAAATTTCGAAAACTGCAAAAATAGTAAAATATATATACAGTCAATATGCCCATTTCACCAATAAATGTTTAAAATGGTCAACAAGTTTCTACAGCCAAGCTGTCATTCTCAAGACCAGATATTGACAGTCAATATCTGGTCTTGAGAATGACAGCTTGGCTGTAGAAACTTGTTGACCATTTTAAACATTTATTGGTGAAATGGGCATATTGACTGTATATATATTTTAATATTGTATCACCAAGAAGATCAATTGTGTATTAAATGCAAAAATAGTATCTAGAGGTTGTAACTGGGATTTATACTGCAGAAAATCCGGTGTAAATCGAAAAATTCAAAATTGATTTTTCCAAGGCTATATTCTTAGACTTTATCCAAAAAATGTCAAAGTTTTCGAAATTTCAAAAACTGCAAAAATAGCATCTACAGGGTGTATTTGGGATTTATAACGCAAAAAATCTGGTCTAAATCTAAAATTTCGAAATTGATTTTTCCTAGGCTATAGTGTTGGATTTTTTCTACGAAATTTGAAAGTTTTCGAAAATTCAAAAACTGCAAAAATAGTATCTAGAGGGTGTATGCGGGATTTATAATGCAAAAAATCCGGTCTAAATCGAAAATTTCAAAATTGATTTTTCCAAGGCTATAATTTTGAATTTTAACCAAAAAATGTCCAAATTTTCGAAATTTAAAAAACTGCACAAATAGTATCTGGAGGGTGTATCCGGGATTTATAATGCAAGAAATCCGGTCTAAATTGGAAATTTCGAAATTGATCTTTCCAAGGTTGGTTTTTTCAAAAAAAAAGTAAATATTTTTCGAAATTGCAAAAGCCGCAAAAACTGCAAAAATAGTATCTAGAAGATGTATCCGGGATTTATAATGCAAAAAATCCGGTCTAATTCGAAAATTAAAAAAATTATTTTTCCAAGGCTATATAATCTTGGATTTTTTCCAAAGAAATGTCTAAATTCTCAAATTTTAAAAAGCTGCAAAAATAATATCTAGAGGGTGCATCCGAGATTTATAATGCAAAAAATCCGGTCAAATCGAAAATTTCGAAATTGGTTTTTCCAAGGCCTTCGATCTATTTAAAAAAACGTCAAAATTTACGAAATTTCAAAACCTGCAAAAATAGTATCTAGAGAGTGTATCCCTTTTTTATAGTGCAAAAAATCCGGTCTACATCGAAAATTTCATAATTGATTTTTCCAAGGCTATAATTTTGAATTTTAACCAAAAAATGTCAAAATTTACGAAATTTCAAAACCTGCAAAAATAGTATCTAGAGGGTGTATCCCTTTTTTATAGTGCAAAATATCCGGTCTAAATCGAAAATTTCATAATTGATTTTTCCAAGGCTATAATTTTAAATTTTAACCAAAAAATGTCAAAATTTTCGAAATTTGAAAAACTGCACAAATAGTATCTGGAGGGTGTATCCGGGATTTATAATGCAAGAAATCCGGTCTAAATAGAAAATTTCAAAATTGATTTTTCCAAGGCTATAATTTTGAATTTTAACCAAAAAATGTCAATTTTCGAAATTTAAAAAACTGCACAAATAGTATCTGGAGGGTGTATCCGGGATTTATAATGCAAGAAATCCGGTCTAAATCGGAAATTTCGAAATTGATCTTTCCAGGGTTGGTTTTTTCCAAAAAAAGTAAATATTTTTCGAAATTGCAAAAGCCGCAAAAACTGCAAAAATAGTATCTAGAAGGTGTATCCGGGATTTATAATGCAAAAAATCCGGTCTAATTCGAAAATTTAAAAATTTATTTTTCCAAGGATATAATCTCGGATTTTATCCAAAAAATGTCAAAGTTTTGGCAATTTCAAAAACTGCAAAAATAGTATCTACAGGTGTATCCGGAGTTTTTATAATGCAAAATATTCGGTCTAAATCGAAAGTTTAAAAATTTATTTTTCCAAGGCTATAATCTGGGATGTTTCCCAAAAAAATGTCTAAATTTTCAAATTTTAAAAAGGTGCAAAATTAATATCTAGAGGGTGCATCCGAGATTAATAATGCAAAATATCCGGTGAAATAGAAAATTTCAAAATTGGTTTTTCCAAGGCCTTCGATCTTTTTTAAAAAAACATCAAAATTTACGAAATTTCAAAACCTGCAAAAATAGTATCTAGAGGGTGTATTCCGGATTTATAGTGCAAAAAATCCGGCCTAAATCGAAAATTTCGTAATTGATTTTTCCATAGCTATAATCTTGGATTTCATATAAAAAAGTCAAAATTTTCAAAATTTCAAAAACGGCAATAATTGTATCCAGAGGTTGTTCCGGGATTTATAATGCAAAAAGTCCGGTCTAAATCGAACATGTCATACTTGGATTATTTTCAAATATGTCAACATTTTCGAAACTTAAAAAACTGCAAAAATAGTATCTAGAGGTTGTATCCGGGATTTATAATGCAAAATATTCGGTCAAAATCGAAAAATTCAAAATTGATTTTCCAAGTTTTTTTTTCCAAAAAATGTCAAAATTTTCGAAATTCCAAAAACTGCAAAAATAGTATTTAGAGGGTGTATCCGGGATCTATAATGCAAAAAATCCAGTCTAAATCGATTATTTGAAAATTGATTTTCCTAGGATACATTCCAGGTTTTTTAAAAAAAATGTCAACATTTTCGAAATTTCAAAAACTGCAAACATAGTATGTAGAGGGTGTATCAGGGATTTATAATGCAAAAAATCGAATCTAAACGTAAAATTTCAAAATCGATTTTCCGAGTTCTTGGTTTTTTTCAAAAAAATGTCAAACTTTTAGAAATTGCAAAAACTGCAGAAATAGTGTCTAGAGGGTGTATCCGGGATTTTTAATGCAAGAAATCCGGTCTAAATCGAAAATTTAAAAATTGATTTTTCCTGGGCTATGGTCTAGGATTTTTTAAAAATGTCAAAATTTTCGAAATTTAAAAAACTGGAAAAATAGTATCTAGAGGGAGTATCCGGGATTTATAATGCAAAAAATCCTATCTAAATGGAAAATTTCAAAATCGATTTTCCGAGGATATCTTGGATTTTTCCAAAAATGTCAAAATTTTAGAAATTTCAAAAACTGCAAAAATAGTATCTACAGTGTGTATCCGGGATTTATAATGAAAAAAATCCGGTCTAAATCGAAAATTTCGAAATTGATTTTATGAAAACTATATATTGTCTTGGATTTTTCCCAAAAAAAGTCAATATTTTCGAAATATCAAAAACGGGAAAAATAGTATCCAGAGGGTGTATCCGGGATTTATAATGCAAAAAATCCGGTCTAATTCGAAAATTTAAAAATTTATTTTTCCAAGGATATAATCTCGGATTTTATCCAAAAAATGTCAAAGTTTTGGCAATTTCAAAAACTGCAAAAATAGTATCTACAGGTGTATCCGGAGTTTTTATAATGCAAAATATTCGGTCTAAATCGAAAGTTTAAAAATTTTTTTTTCCAAGGCTATAATCTGGGATGTTTCCCAAAAAAATGTCTAAATTTTCAAATTTTAAAAAGGTGCAAAATTAATATCTAGAGGGTGCATCCGAGATTAATAATGCAAAATATCCGGTGAAATAGAAAATTTCAAAATTGGTTTTTCCAAGGCCTTCGATCTTTTTTAAAAAAACACATCAAAATTTACGAAATTTCAAAACCTGCAAAAATAGTATCTAGAGGGTGTATTCCGGATTTATAAGTGCAAAAAATCCGGCCTAAATCGAAAATTTCGTAATTGATTTTTCCATAGCTATAATCTTGGATTTCATATAAAAAAGTCAAAATTTTTCAAAATTTCAAAAACGGGCAATAATTGTATCCAGAGGTTGTTTCCGGAATTTATAATGCAAAAAGTCCGGTCTAAATCGAACATGTCATACTTGGATTATTTTCAAATATGTCAACATTTTTCGAAACTTAAAAAAACTGCAAAAATAGTATCTAAGGTTGTATCCGGGATTTATAATGCAAAATATTCGGTCAAAATCGAAAATTTCAAAATTGATTTTCCAAGTTTTTTTTTTCCCAAAAATGTCAAATTTTCGAAATTCCAAAAACTGCAAAATAGTATTTAGAGGGTGTATCCGGGATCTATAATGCAAAAAATCCAGTCTAAATCGATTATTTGAAAATTGATTTTCCTAGGATACATTCCAGGTTTTTTAAAAAAATGTCAAACATTTTCGAAATTTCAAAAACTGCAAACATAGTATGTAGAGGGTGTATCAGGGATTTATAATGCAAAAAATCGAATCTAAACGTAAAATTTCAAAATCGATTTTCCGAGTTCTTGGTTTTTTTTCAAAAATGTCAAACTTTTAGAAATTGCAAAAACTGCAGAAATAGTGTCTAGAGGGTGTATCCGGGATTTTTAATGCAAGAAATCCGGTCTAAATCGAAAATTTAAAAATTGATTTTTCCTGGGCTATGGTCTAGGATTTTTTAAAAATGTCAAAATTTTCGAAATTTAAAAAACTGGAAAAATAGTATCTAGAGGGAGTATCCGGGATTTATAATGCAAAAAATCCTATCTAAATGGAAAATTTCAAAATCGATTTTCCGAGGATATCTTGGATTTTTCCAAAAATGTCAAAATTTTAGAAATTTCAAAAACTGCAAAAATAGTATCTACAGTGTGTATCCGGGATTTATAATGAAAAAAATCCGGTCTAAATCGAAAATTTCGAAATTGATTTTATGAAAACTATATATTGTCTTGGATTTTTCCCAAAAAAAGTCAATATTTTCGAAATATCAAAAACGGGAAAAATAGTATCCAGAGGGTGTATCCGGGATTTATGATGCAAAAAATCCGGTCGAAATCGATTTTTAAAAGAAAATGGCATAATTTTCGAAACTGCAAAAAATAGTATCTAGAGGGTGTATCCGGGATTTATGAAGCAAAAAATCCGATCTAAATCGAAAATTTCAAAATTGATTTTTCCAAGTCTATAGTCTTGGATTTTTTCCAAAAAATGTCACAATTTTTGAAATTTAAAAAACAGCAACATCAGTATCTAGAGAGTGTATCAGGGATTTATAGTGAAAAAATACGGTCTAAATCGAAAATTTCAAAACTGATTTTTCCAAGGCTATAATCTTGGATTTGATCCAAAAAATGTCAAAATTTTCTAAATTTCAAAAACTGCAAGAATGGTATGTAGAGGCTGAATCCGGGATTTATAATGCAAAAATCCGGTCTAAATCGAAAATTACAAAATTGATTTTTCCAAGGCTATAATCTTGGATTAGTCTTGGTTTTTCCAAAAAATGTCAAAATTTTCGAATTTGCTAAAACTGCAAAAATAGTATCTAGAGGGTGTATCCGGGATTTATAATGCAAAATATCCGGGATTTATAATGCAAAATATCCGGTCTAAATCGAAAATTTCAAAATTGGTTTTTCCAAGGACTTCGATCTTTTTAAAAAACGTCAAAATTTACGAAATTTCAAAAACTTCAAAAATGGTATCTAGAGGGTGTATCCCGGATTTATAGTGAAAAAAATCCGGTCTAAATCGAAAATTTCATAATTGATTTTTCCATAGCTATAATCTTGGATTTCATATAAAAAAGTCAAAATTTTCAAAATTTCAAAAACGGCAATAATTGTATCAAGAGGTTGTTCCGGGATTTATAATGTAAAAAGTCCGGTCTAAATCGAAAATGTCATACTTGGATTATTTTAAAATATGTCAACATTTTCGAAATTTAAAAAACTGCAAAAATAGTATCTAGAGGTTGTATCCGGGATTTATAATGCAAAATATCCGGTCAAAATCGAAAAATTCAAAATTGATTTTCCAAGGCTATATCTTAGTTTTTTT